>WYDI02004867.1:0-54981 GCA_009867235.2 Psittacus erithacus
AAGGACAGGTTGTGGGGGGAAAACAAGCAGGCTACATGCTTTGTCTAATTTACGACTAAGCTTAAACCACAACAGTCATGTAATTTCTAAAGCAGCGAGAGGAATGAGGCATCAGTTATTTGCCAGGATTTTTGTCAGTGTCAAGCCAAGTAATTGGATGAATCTCTTCAGAGCTGTAAAAAGCAGAGTGTCCTGGGAAAGTCGCCAGCCAGGGTTCATCCCAACATCCCCAGCAGGGGAGCAGGGCTAGCCTGGAGATTGTGGCCAGATCCAAGAAATAATCTAGGTCATAGGCGATACCATGGCAGTGAGGCAGGTCTGAGGTCCAGCTGGGAAGCCAAGCCATAAGCCAGGGTTAGAATCAGGTTCAGTGGTCATTGGCAGGTCCATAGCAGCAGGGCCAAGGCCAGAAGACAGTCTACACACTGAAGTTTAGATCAGGGAGCTGCATGGTGGGACAGAGATAAGGTCCAGCCCTTCTCCAACAGCACAGTTCAGGTAGAGGTTTACAGTCCCTGGCAGAGCTTATATGTAGCTCCTGGGACCATGTGGTGTGGGTAGAGGTCCCAGGTGAGGCTGGTTGGGGACATTAGGGTGTTGATGGTGTCCTCAGGGCTCTAATGGCTTGTAGAGAGTTTTGAGCTGTGAGGGCAATGCAGTAGCAGTATTTACAGTAATTCTAATTCGCTGCTTTGCTTTTGTACCACTGGAGCTACATCTGCACCAAACGGAAACTGACCCTTTGAGAACTGGGCCCAGTACATTCAGACAGGCTGAGCAAGTATTCCACATACAGTAACTCCTAAGAAACAATTTAATTTTGCATCCAGAGTACCAATAAGCAGCTTCTCAGGTTTTCTCATTTAAATTAATCAATGCTTATAAATAGCCTAAAAGTTTACTTCCTTAGTGGCCCAGCTCATAGGTAAAATGAATATATGTGTAGTCTTTGTAAAAATTAGAATTAGTTGGTTTACACATTTGTGCATTTGTCTTTATAAAAATGCATATTCATGTCACCTTCACTTGTTCAGGGAGTATAAATACAGGATTCAGTTTCTGCAGCCAACATTGTGTCTAACTTTGAGACAACTTTCCAAAAAAACAGTGATTTCAGTAGAAGTCTGGAGCATAACTCCATAGAAAGCAAACTCGAAAAAAGCAGCATATAGCTGACATAAATTCACCTGCAGATGTGAATACATATTTGTTCATACGTTAAGAGCTAAATGTTTGTCTAGGTTATGTCTGGTTTACCCCATGAAAGCCATTATCTTAGCATGGGTAATACGTTAGGCAGCTTGTGCTTGCTGGTCAGTCCCCTGAAATCAATGGCAATACTTGCCAATTTAAAGTGTTGCAGGTAAGTTAAGCTGCTGCTAAACGGGGGTGAGGGGTAGGAGAGAGGAAGAAGCACTTGAGAGATAGCAGTAAAGACTCATATTGCAAAGCAAATTCGCCTTGTAGAAACAGGTCAAAAGTGCGGCTGATGTGTGTTTAGGCAGAATATGGAGAGTGAGAAAAAACAGTATTTTAACAAAATTTGCTAATCAGATAAAATTATTTTGTAGTTAAAACTCCAGGTGGAAGATATCCTGGTTAATTCCTTAGGGGCTTAAAATATATCTTTTTTTCTGTACTAGAAATATTCACCAAAGCTGATGGAAAACTCCCTAGGTTTTATTTTGTAGAGTCTGTAGTATCCTGTCTTGACTTTTTCATTGAGTGAAAATATTTGTCCTCTCCTTTCTATGGAAATTGCTGTGGATGTGGGCTCATGAAGTCTGCTGGTTTCCTTCCTACCTGTGCAGAAATGAGGGACCTTTGAACAAGAATTCCTTGCTTTTAGTGAAGGTAGTTATCTTTTATTACATAGGAAAAAAAAAAATGAAAAAAAAGCATGGCAAATCAGAAGTGGAAAAATAAATTGGCTGCAGATGAATAATAAATGTTTGAAAGCCCTAGAAATTTTGGGGGTTTATAAGAAGATTAGAAGCAGTATATAATGTCACCTTTTTTTAGTACACAATCCTCAGCAGGTGTTCAAAGCTTTTGGGCTTCTTTCCATGAGAAGGAGGAACTGATGAAAGTTGAGTGCTGCTCTGTGTAGCACTGTCTGTTTCCGAGCAGTGCGAACAAGCCCAGTCCCCATTACAAAGCAGATCAAATACCATGAGTCTTCGGGCTTGCTTGTGCTCCCATGGCTGTCTTTTCTGCTGGGAAATGTGCACTCTCATCCTTTTTGCTTTCTTTACTCCCTCCTCTTCTTCCACAGAAGCCCCTGGGAGAATATGCGCTGACCCCCACAACCTTTCACAGTTTCCTGGGTAGGGATTCCTGTCGATTCAGCAATTTGAATCCAGTAATACATCTGTGTGCATCATGTGTCTTCCTTCAATTAATGGAATCCAGTATTCCCATCAACCTCAGTATAGTGTGTGCTTCCCAGTAAGTCACTAGCTGGTAGTCATCTACCACATTACAGTATATTGCGTAGGAATGGTCAGACAGTGATGAAGGTTAGTTTGTTTTTCTTAAATATATGCTAGTATAATATAGTTCAAACTTAAGAACTATATGTTTAGGTGCTGCACATTTATAACTGTCATGCAATTAGCTTGTGGTATTCAGTGCCACATGGCAACACTGACATAAATTGATGTGTTACTAAAGGTTGAGATCTTCATAAGAACAAGAATAAGTAATTCCAGTTGTACTGGAATTGCCTGGAGTAAAAATGAAAACATAACTGTAGGAACTAGTGGTTGTGGACAAACTGGACTTCGCTCAGTACAACAATTCTTTTATCAGGGTATTTGAACTTGGATTCACTGCAAGGGGAAATGGGAAGGATCACTGTACAAACCCCAGATTTCTTGAGACTGTTCTCCCTTCTGACCTCAGTGCAGTTAGATTAGGGGAGAGGGCAGTGATTTCACAGATTCATGTTTCTTGCATTGCATGTTTTGTTGGATTACTGTAAAATGTTGGCCCTGTGGGTCCTGAGAACAAAATTAAGGGGGGAAGAAAGAGCAAAAAGGAAAAATGGTTGCTGAATGACTTGAAATGCAGCCAAGAAAAGATATAATGAAACTTGGCTCAAAGCCCCTTGCTGTAACACCGCTCTTAAATATCAATTGCAGGGATGCCTCTAGCTATGAAAACATACCTGGTGTTTTCAGAGGCTGGTTGGCTGAAACAAAAATAAGATTCTACTTGTATGCTGTGTTGTTTGTTTCTTTTTCTTCTTCTGGGAAAAAAAAAAAGCAACATCATAAAGAAAAAAAGGAAAACTTGACACTCATTTCTGTTGTTGACTTAAAAAAACCTAAATTGAAGTTAAGAAGCTTGCATAGACATTTGAGTGTTTTTTTCAGTTTCATCTTGTAGTTTCAACTGCATCTTTAAATAACCTTGGTTAACAGAACTGCCAGCCTTTGAAGTGCTTACTGTGTCAGGTTTCTCTTCTGTCTTCCATTTAAGTGTGAAAGAGCAGGTGATAGGGCATATTGACACTAAAAGTGGCACTGTATGGTGTTATGGGTGTCATTTAAGTGAGATTTGTCACACCTAAATTCACGTGTTTACAAATGTGAGTGCTTATTTATGCGTCCAGTGACTTGATTACAGAAGCTGTGTGGGAGACAGCCATCTAAGCTCCCATTACAGCCAATGGAAATCTAGTCAATGCAGGCTGCGGAGAACGGAGTGATTTGTCTCCTACTACTGTATATTCCTAAATGTGGCCAAATTAATCATTCCAGTCTCCATAGCTTGTATTGACAAAAATTCTATTAGCTGTAATGGGAGCTTAGACGTCTGTCTCCCACATGGCTTGTGTAGTCAGTGGAGAAAAATCAGTATATTGAGGGCTGTATTTGTATGACCTACGTTAGACATTTGCTTTAGGGTGACATAAGTCATGTTTTTAAAGGGTTGTTTGATCGCATGAACTGTTACTCAAGTTTAGATGGCTTTCTTCATTTATAAACGGTTACACTGTACATGCCTGTATTTTAAGGCGTGATGAGTCCCACCTTTAATTTTACTTTTCGCATGGCTCAATATTAGTAATTCTCAACTTCATGGCAGACTTGCTTTATCCTATGTGTTTGCAGCACTGGGAAATCCTGTGAAGATTTTAATAGCTAAAAACACCCCTTTGAAGATAAAGTCATAACATTATGAAAACAGTACAATTTGTTATGCCTAGAGCAGTGTTTTAGCTTTGATTTTACCCATAAGAGTGGAGACACTGTGGAAAGCAAAAAGCTCCTTTGGAGAGGAGAGCGATGGGTCCTAATCAGTGCTTAGCTGTAACTGATAAAAGATTTCTGCATAAATGGTTGCCTTTTGTTTGGTCGACTCACTTCTGCTCCAGATGTATAACCACAACTGTTTTTAATAAAGCAGTTGTCAACCTTGCTTACATGCTCACAGTGCAATAGCATGTTTGAATTGCATGGATTGTATAAAGGCACTGAATAAAGCAAACAAATGCTTCGCCCACGCAATTACAGCCTAGAAAAAAATCTCAACTGTTCAAACACTCTGTGCAGTGTGGCAACTGTTAGTTCAGTGCTTTATGAATAGAGAGGGGCCCTTTGTATAAAATATTTTCCTGTACAAACATTTATCTGAATAATGCAAAGAGGGACTTTTGGGGGAGGTCTGGTCTTGGTACTAAATAGATTTTTTGCCTCTTCTCACAGGTACTGCAATGAGCATTTGTTGTGCCCCCCTCATGTGTTTTGGACAGGCTGGGGTCCATGGGAGCGCTGCACAGCTCAATGCGGCGGAGGGATTCAGGCACGGCGTAGGACATGTGAAAATGGTCCTGACTGCCCTGGCTGCAGCGTGGTAAGGAACTCTTATCTTTCCCTTCAGCCGTTATCTATAGCCATATGCCATGGATGTTTCTATGTCCATAAGGCAGCTGTGTAGGTCTATATGCTCTATCCCTAACATGAGTCACCAGAGTGTGTTTGTCTCTGTGTTGCTTGTGTGTGCTGAAATTCATACAGTTTATCAGTAAGAAATACATATAATGCAGCTTTTTCACCATATCATCTAGAATATGAGCTTCCTGAGGCAAGGTTGGCACAGATGTAAATGTGTCCTTGATAGGCGTATGGTGTTTTTTATTTTCATCGCATAGGAACTCTTATTATGAGACCAGGACTCCAGTGTATCAGGTCCTGTACAACACAGAGAAAGAGAAGTTTAAAATCTAAATACATAAGGAGCTAATAATTGAATACAGGGAATTACCAGGAAGTGATGAAGTAAGCTTGAAGAGTGATATTCATCTTAGCACGGCAGCAGCCTAGCAGCTGTCGGGCTTTGAAGCTATAGTGGGATGGCTTTGAATAAATAGAAATGCTTAATGGATACCCGATTTATGAAGAGAAACATATGGGAAAGCATATGAGGCCTTTTTCTTATATCTGAACAAATCTAGGTGGTAGGCTTCATGTGGTGGGAACATCAAAAAGGGACATTGCTTTCTTGAAGGTGAATGAGATGATGCGTAGTAGCTAGTATATAGGTGAAGGACAGAAGCATTGCAGAGACATGTAGAGAGCAGCGTGACACATTCACTGCCGTGTGCTGGGAAGATAGCCTCAGTAAGAATATTCCTGAATGGATAACACTGTCAAAAACAGAGCAAAGAATATTATTGCAGGGCAATGAGAAACTGCGCCAAATCATTAGTGTGTGTAGGTGAATATCAGAAGATGAGCCTTGGGGTGCTGTTTCTTGGTAATTTGAATTCTAGGGGTGGATTGTCACTGAGAGGGTATTGTGGGTGAAAATTTGAAGTGGTCAAAACTGCAGACAACAGATTCTGCTTGTGAATGACAGATGGTGGTGTTAAACTTCCCAGTGACCAAGAATGAACACAGTTCAAAGGAAAAACGAAAGTTTGCTTTCAGCCATGTTGTGCTTAACATTGTACACCAAGAAACATGTACTCAATTTTGTTTAGAATATTAAAAGGGTAGAAGAAAAAGACATTTTTTTTCACATATTAAATCAATTTTTACATGCCTTCATTTCAGAGAGTAAGCTTAATTCTGAGGTTTGTCATCATTTGTGGTCTATTTGTTAGACTGGCAGTAATTCAGTACTAAAGAAAGTATAATTTACTAGCTTTTTCTATTTGTAAGGGTTTGTGCAGGATTTTTTCCCAGTATTTGTTCTCTTCTTAACATTGATCCTGGTGGCAGAATTGCAGTTTCATTAGATTGAAAATGTCCAACAGGTTTGTTCTTGTCTCAGCTGAACTTTAAGAGGGAACCTAAGAACTTAAAATTATAGCAAGTTTTCCAAAATATTTGTCTCCCCCTGATGGTACACAAAAAAAGCAGACATATGGTCTATGACTAGCATAGAAAAGAGCACAATCTAAAGGTTTTCTGTCCCAGTCATCTCTATTTATCCCATACTAATGTCTGTTAAAGAAAGACGTATTTGATTTGCCCATAATCTTCCCGTGTCCTGAAATGGAAAACGCATAGGTCTAATTTTCTCAGGAAGGTCCATGAGGAGGAAAAACTTTAAATTCCTTATAACTGATTTGAGATTAATGTTTCTGGGTTTTGTTATTTCCTGCAAGTCTTAGCCCATTGTCTCTGTGGTGTCACAGAATGGATACCAGTTCAGCTGCAGAAATTTTTGTTTGTTTGTTTGCATTTATTAATTAGAAAATAATTGCATTGGTGGTTTCAGGAAAAAAAAAAAAAAGCCCACTTAGTTTTGGAGTACATAGTTATCTTGCTAATGTCAATTAGCATAAACAGAAACCAGCCTAAGGTTTGCGTTAAACTCGGGTGTTCTTGCAAGACAAAGAACTCTGATACAGTCCGTGTTCTGTTTAAGTTTCGGTGAATTGAAACCTGGAAGTTACCTGCCTTGAGTCAAGAGTTTTGCAGCCATAGTAGGACCTTGTCAATAACTGCCTAGAGAAACAAGTACTTTAGCTCTTCTAAGAGTTTGTTTCATTAATGTAGCAAAGAGCAATGTGAAATATTTTTATGCATTCTTCTAATTGTTGAATAGATGAAATATTTATATTAATAAAATTCTAATAAATGAGGAGCAGGACTAGAAAAACTTGTTTATTCATCAGAGGTGGTTCTGCTTCAACCAAATTTTTGGTTTTATTGTTGTAAATATATATCCTTTGTTACTAGAAATATTTGTTATTGAATGAAGGAGAAACTATTAAGCCTTATTACTACAGTTTTCCCATCTTTATTGGTTGTAGTGAAACAAAGCTTAGGCAGTAAAACCTTTTATTCTGAGTATCTCAGATCACTTGGAAAGCTAAATAATCTCAGGAAAAGTTGCAATGAAAGTGGTAATAATCTGCCCTGTCTACAGAATATCAGGTCTAGAGCAAAAGATATTATGAGACAAACTTTCACCAAGTGAGTTAAAGGCATAGCTGAGAATAGATTTTGGGACTTAAAATGCGCAGTTCTGTGTTTCAACCATTAGATGATAACTTTAATCTAAAAAGAGACTCTAACAGGTTTCTTATCTTCAGTGAGGAGATGAACTCTGGGAAATCTTTGAATGGCATCAGCTGCCACAGGCCTTCTGCAGCTGTATAGTTCAGGATCTGTGGTCTGTAAAGTCAAGGCTTGTGTCTTGGAATCCCTTTCAACTATGCTGATTGTTTGGTTTTAGAACTGTTTTTCAGTGGGGGGTAAGGGAAGGAAAACAACCACTGTTTTTATAATGCCTAGGAAAGTAAGTCTTGCAGCTGTTTGCTAGGGGACCAGATTTTATGTCACAGGAGAATCTACCTCTTCTGTTTTCCAGTCTGCAACCAGAATATGAGACTGCAGGATAGCCAATTCTAATCTATTTAGCTGTTCTTATGTTGCAGCTTTTACCATATTCATGGCTGTTATCTGTGTCCACCTAATGATTTATACCACATAATTTTTACTGAGCACTTTTCCTTCCTTTTAGTTTGGTTGTATTGCTCTCAGTCCGTAATATCACAGCAGGCAGCTACTGCCTGTGTTCTGCTTTTTGCATGTTTCTCAACAGTTGGTTCCTTGGTTTTATCTGCCTTAGAGCAGAAATCAACCAGGACACTTGAATATTTTTATCAGGACTCAGTAGAGCGTTCCCTGCAATTATTGCAAATGTAGTATCTTATACAATAATAATGATAATAGTAACAAATCTTTTGATGCATATAAATATTCCAAAGAGGGATTAACATGATGATGTTTTAAGGATGTGTCTCTCTGAAGTGCACTAAATATAGGAAAATAGATGGCCAGAAATTTAGAACTGAAAGCATTTACACTGAATATGGAAAACCATAAATCATTATGACATAGGAGAATTAGACCACAGAGACACCAAAGGGTCAAAAAGATGAAGCTTGAAATCAAAATCTGGAGCCATAAGGACCTATGAAAGTCTTCATGTCAGTCAACGTTTGTAAAGAATGCTTGAAATTGTCATGTAAGACATAGGACCGTCACAGCCAAATTTAAGAGCAGCTAAAATCTGGTAATAGAAAGCTTAAGTGGATTGCAAACTAAGTATTACTGTCATGTATTCAGGTGATCCATGCACTAGAGAAGGAACTGCGGAATTCTGTGGACTGTGCTAATATGACTCAGAGGACAAATATCTTCAGATTTTACAGCGTACTCGGATAAGCTGTACATTTGCTTCAGAAAATGTTTCATTTCCCCTGAGAAGCATAATCTCAGTCGAATTTGCCTCAGGCCAGTAATAAAAAATGACTTTTTTAAGAATAATTGCTAGAATAAGAAATCTAGTTTGAGGCTCAAGCTGGGTGACATACTTTATATATATATTTGTGTTCTCGTTTCAGTCGCACTAACATATGCATTAATTTGTGTTTTTCTAATGGGAGACTGGTAAAGTGTATATACTTCCCATATACCAAAAGAAAGAATATTGGGGTTTGCTGTGAAATAAAATAAAAGGAGGAATTCTGTTGGTTTCTTAGAAATAGTTGCTAGTGTCATGTTGTTGTTGCTGTTGTTATTATTATTATTATTTTTTATTTTTTATTCTGCGTTCCAGAAGTATGCTGAATACACTTTGGGAAGAAAATCTATATTCTAAAGTTTCTTTTATGACACAAGACAAAAAAAAAAAAGTCTTGGAAAAACAAATGTCAGAAATGTTTTCTTTCATTAAGTTTTTAATGGGAATTTGAAGATGGAAGATATTCAGAAGTACTTTGTCCATCAGAAAGAACAGCCTGCCTTTAAAATATTTGCCATCTCACAAAGAAAACTCAAAATGGCTAGTCGAGAGAAAAAAGACCAGAAAAGAGGATTTTTGTTATGCTTTTTTTACATTGTTTTGGGGGGCTTTTTAAGTTTTAATTTGACCCCTTTGAGTTAAAGAAAAATAAAATAATGCATCATTTGTTGAAAACCCAGAAAACATTCTCATAAGTATGAGACACAAAAATATTGTACTTTTTATATAACATTTGCCTACTTCATGGTAATTCCCTTTTCCAATCTTTTCTTCTGATAATAGTGTAAAATCCATTTTGCTCTTTACTGTGAGGGTGATGAGGCACTGGAATGGGTTGCTTAAGGAAGTTGTGAATGCTCCATCCCTGGCAGTGTTCAAGGCCAGGTTGGACAGAGCCTTGGGTGACACGGTTTAGTGCAGTGTCCCTGCCCATGGCAGGGGGGTTGGAACTAGATGATCTTAAGGGCCTTTCCAACCTTAACTAATCTATGCTTCTATGATTCCATCAGCATTAGCTGGTTTTGTATGTTTTAAAAGTTTAGCAAAGTAAAGCCTGTCTTCTTTTGATGCTTCACATGCTACTGCAATTATAAGCAGTGCCAAGTAATTAAAGAGGGTAAAGCAAACAAAAAAAAAAATCAAAATTACAACAAATAGTTTCAGAAAATGCTAACACGTTTTTTAATGTGGTGCTCAACTTTTCCACTAAAGTGAGTTACCAGCTTGGCATGCATAGAATCACAGAATCAACCGGGTTGGAAAAGAACTTAAAGATCATCCAGTCCAACTGTTCTCCCAGCACTGCCAAGGCCACCACTAACCCGTGGCACTGAAGGCCTTGTCTACATAGTGTGTGAACACTCCCAGGGGCGGTGACTCCACCACTGCCCTGGGCAGCCTGTTCCAATGCCTGACCACCCTCTGGGGAAGAAATTATTCCTCATCTCCATCTCTACCTCCCCTGGTGCAGCTTGAGGCTGTTTCCTCTTGTCCTATCCCTTGTTCACTGGGAGCAGAGCCCAGTCACCTCCTGTCTTCATCCTCCTGTCAGGCAGTGATAAGTGATCCTCCTTATCACTCAGGCAGAGTGATAAGGTCCCCCTGAGCCTTCTCTTTTCCAGACTAAAGTCCCCAGGTCCCTCAACCATTCCCCATCACACTTGTGCTCCAGGCCCTGCACCAGCTCCGTTGCCCTTTTCTGGCCCCGCTCCAGCACCTCAGTGTCTCTTGTAGTCAAGTTAAATGTGAAATGCAAACTGGTTGAACTAACGTGCATATATATACAAATGTGAGGTATTAAAAGTAGTCTTTAGCTGCATAGCCAGTGATCATTTTTATGTTAGATTTATTTAATTCCAAAAAAGAGGCTAAACCACAAGTTGTTTGCTTTCTTGCTTGAAACAGAGAAAGTATCCATTTCTTGAGATGCATATAATTTTAAAAGTAATTTAAAACTGATAAATAGATCTTCAGCTGCTGGAAAACTTTTGCTACTCCACTTCAAGCAGTTCTGTTCAGTCTGTGACAGTTGACACTGACTAAAGTCCTGTTCTGCAGGCTGTAGATTTAGCTTTTACCCATGCTGTAGATCTAGTCTTTGTTATTGTTACTTCAGTGTCATACTTTACATCCAGCTGTATGAGGCTTTGTGTTTTAATTGTTATCATTGTTGTATCTGATAACCGCTGAAAACATAAGTATCTAAAACCTACCTCGCTCTGCACCCAACACTCTGGTTTTTAATATGAATGTAAAAGGAGAAAGATATTTAGGAAGAAAAGATGTTGGATTCTGGGCTTTTATGCTACACTAATTTTAGAATGAATTAATGAGCAGTATTGAATTTGGGGACTCATACTTCATCCAGCCTGAGATTTTTCCCTTGCCGTGGACCTAGAACTGTCTTTGAAGAGTAACCCATAACTGTGTCATTGAACACTAAAAATCAAAATAAAAAGTGAGTGGCATGGGTTTAGCTTAGCTTCATTAAGTAATAAGGCTTACAGGATCATATAATAGTTTGTCAGGTATTCTTACTCTTCTGCCCATAAGGAAGAAATCACTCCCGCATTTCAACTTTGTTTGATTGGAGGGTGGTCTTAGATGACAACGTGGAATTGCAACAGGTGGCATGAAAAACAGTGGCCCCATAGAGGACAAAAACCTAAATTAGTTCCCACACTGAGAAACAGAGCTGCATCTGAGTCCCTTATTTGGTTCAAGTGGCATCAGGTGCTGATCAATGAGTATATATGTTAGCACACATGTAACTTGGGACTAGCCACTACATGTCTGTAAATTTTTAGCGGTGGGACTGATAAGTAGCAGGAGAAGAGGAGGCAAGAGAAGAAAAAATGTTAAAAGGCTTGAAATATAAACTTACAGGAAATCAGACTTCATTAGTTCCGGTGCTTCAGATCTACATATTTAGTATGTGTAGTGCAGTTTTATTTGATACATAAGTGGCATCTCCGTGAAATCAGAACTGACATAAACAGGGAGAACTGTGGAAAGAAACCCCAAAAAATCAAAAAACCAGAGATTTCGTCAGACTTAGGGAATGTGTAATTTTGTGGAAATCAAAATGTATTTTTTGGGAATTTAAGATTCCTTCTGGGAGGAAGTTTCTTCCTGTCCTCCATTCAGCAATCATGGTAGTAGGATACAGTAATTCATTAGCCCATCTAATATTTTCTGTACTGTCTCAGATTCCTGGCTCAGCCCAGTATGGATGGCTTCTGTCTCTAGTTGCAACCAGTCTCAGTTGCCAAAAAAGAAGGCAAGGAATAAGGTAAAAACTGTGTAGGCTATTTTGTCTATGCATAACAGTCCTTCTTGACTCCTGAAAGCATGTGGCTAAAACTCATGATATGACAATTTGTTATAGTAATTAGTACACTATAGAAATGCAGCAGCTTATAAAAGCTAAATGTGATAGACTTACATGGACCACTAATGTGGGATGAAGAACAATGTAATCTCTGTCCTGGTGTACTGGAAAGACTGGAGCTGTATTTAATATGTTGGTTTGGTTTTAGAAAGGGAAAAAAAAAGAAGGCAAGTAAAGGTGGGAAGTTTCACCTAATCTCTAATTTTGATAGTGCTGAACAACTTTAGGATAAACAATTATTCAGATGAAAATGGAAAGTGGAGTACAATCCACAATAGCTTAAGCTATTACCAGTGTAGATCACTTCGTGCCTTTCTGGCATTGTTGTCTCTCAAAACGGAGCAGCTTCAAAGTACATGGTATTTTGTTATATATTGTTACAAAAAAAAGGGTCATCATCAAAGTGATACACTTGCAAGAAGGCGTAGGATTTGAAGGATGGATAAAGCTAACTGGACATAGAAGTGGGTGGCCTTCTGGGAGGGAAATGTCAGATTATTGGGAAATTACTCTAGATTTCCTAAAGCAATGACTTTAGACAGATCTTACCTATTAGTGTTTTAATAAATTTTAGTAGACAAATTTGGATTAAGTTGTAGGGCATCATCAATGTAAAGATTGATTTGCATGTTAAATAGGAGACACTAGATGTCTTTGAGGGCTGAAGTAATGGAAGTAAATTGCAAAGTCATAAACTTAACATAAAATTAACAAACACCTGCTCTCACCGTCAAACACTGTGAGGAACAAGACAAGAGAATGACCCTGGCTCATTACTTGTTTAAGATAGGCTATAAGCCAGAAAAGTTGTGCAGCAATGAAAAATGTATATTCCGTTTTAGCATTTAGGGTGTTTCAGCAAGTTATTTCCAGTAGAGAAAAAAAGGCAGTCAAGGTATTCATGTAAGCTAATCTCAGAAGAGATGACTGTTACAGGTGGGAGTGAAGCTAATTGAAATCACAGTTTTTGTTTTACATATTGCAAGTAAAGATGGCTTCTCCATCACTGGTGTTATGTTCAAAGCTAAACTTATTTTGAGCACCTGACACCATTGGATTGATGACTGAAGTCATGGAAAGCTCATTATAATTTCATCTACAAATTTTCAAAGTCTATTTCATTACAAGGATGTATCTTTGCAAGTATGCAAACCCCTTAATTTTACTTTTCTTGAAGGATATTTATTATCTTAAAGTGGTGGAAGTGAGATGAGCCCTGGAAAGTATCCCAAAGAAAGGCAAAAGGTTGAGATTCTGATAAATTAGAGAAGGCAGGGTTCTAGTGTATCAAGGACTAATACATAAATTATAAATACACTGGGATTCCTGTACACTCTGTATTGTAGTATACTGAATTTTAAGGAAATATGAAGTCAGTTAAGGGAATTAAGTTCTACCCAGGGCATTGTTAAATGTTGTAGCTTCTTGCAAGGAATTTTTGAGACTTGAGGTTTAAGTCTTAAGGATTAAAGAAATCCCACACCCCTGAAATTGTGCAGGATATCAGGATGAACTAAAATTATAATAGAAAAAAATACGTTAGCATAGTAAACCACATTTTAAAGTTTTAGATCTTTTTCTGAATATTAACAGTCAGCTTGAGAGCTGTGCTTTGGGCATTCCTTTTATTTCTGTACTGTCCTTTGACAGTAACAAGGGACATGTCTGGTCTAGAATGGCATTTCTAATGTTCCTCTCTGTAAGTGCATGTTGAATCAGTTTACAACAAATTGTCCCTCTTATTTATTTTGTTCCTTTTAGGTTTAGCCACCTGTAGTTAAAATGCTACACTGCAAACACAATAATTGTTTTTACACATTTATACCAGAAAGGGTGCTTACACGTAGACCTGAGGGTTGACATGAAGTAGAGTTTTGTTTCAGCATTCTTTACTTCAGCCTCAGTAAATGAAAGGATAGATGGAGCCTGAATAAGTATTATGCACTGTTGCTTTTATAGCTCCGCTACTGCGGCAATCATTGAAGAGTGCAAGATGGATTTGTCAGCTAAGCTAATTGACAGTAGTCCTTAGCTGTCTGAGTGCAGTTAAGTGGAATTCCATCTAAATTAATGATATTTATCTGATGGCTTTTGTTTTCACTTAGAGCATTATAGTAATTTTTAACTTATTAGGCAGTGGCAGCATCCTGCTATTTGTTAAAAATAGTGTCAGGCAGCCTTATTCTTACACAGGTTATATCAGGTTGGAAAATAATTTGAAAAAAATTTTGTAATATTTATTGATGGAGTTATTAAAGCTACCCTTTTTTTCCTCCTGGGTTATTCCCTTGTGCCTTCCACGTTAAATTGTTGGCTTAGAAGACTTCTGCTCTAATACTACAGCCACCAAATAAAAGGCATTAAGTTATTCAAAGCCTCTGACATTCATAATGAGCAAACATGCTCACAAGCCTTAAAAGAGGCAAACATACATTTTCATTGTGTTTGTTTATTTCTAATTTACTTTGTATCTTCAAGATATTGTGACTTTGTATTGCAACAGTGAAATAATAATATTTAGTCCTGAATGCACCACAAGGCGGATTGTATTCTTCATGTCTGAGAATATAAACTCATGCAAACACTGAGCTCATTTACCAGTATACACAGTGATTTGTCCTTGCAGCTTAGAGGTAGGTTGTTGTTTCACAGTCCCCCTATCAGGACCCTTCATGGTACTTGAAAGCAGCATAGAATCATAGGCTGATTTGGGTTGGAAGGGACCTTAAAGATCACCTAGTTCCAACCCCCTTGCCATGGGCAGGGTCACTTTTTACCAGGCCAGGTTGCTCAAAGCCTTGTCCAGCCTGGCCTTGAACACTGCCAGGGATGGGACAGCCACAGCTTCTCTGGGCAACCTGTGCCAGTGCCTCACCGCCCTCACAGTAAAGAATTTATTCCTAAAATCTGATCTAAATCTCCCTTCTTTCAGCTTAAAGCCATGTCCTACCACTATATGCCCTTGTAAAAGGTTCCTCTCCAGATTTCTCATACGCCACTTTTAGGTACTGTAGGGCTGCTCTGAGGTCTCTCCCCGAGCCTTCTCTTCTCCAGGCTGAAAAAGTCCAGCTCTTTCAGTCTGTCTTCATAGGAGAGTTGCTCCAGCCCTTTGATCATCTTCATGGACCTCCTCTAGACTTGCTTCAACAGCTCCATGTCCCTCGTGTTGGGTGCTCCAGAGCTGAATGCAGTACTGCAGGTGGGGTATCATGAGAGAGTAGTAGAGGGGGAGAATCACCTCCCTTGACCTGCTGGCCATGCTGCTTTTGATCATCATGTAGTGTGTTTCTTTTCTGCCAGGGAAATGCAGCTGAAAGTAAAAGTGTTAAGCCTACATATTGCAGAACAGAGTTTTTCCTACTTCAACAATACTTATTAGATCATCTGAAATATCAGAAAAGTGAATGAATTTGAAGTCATAAACATAGGCCTTTTTGTTTACATTATGAAAGTCTCCAACTCTTTTACTTGCAACAATTTCTAGCATGAGAAATCAGTTAGGTATTTACTACACTGTGAAGACAAAGGAGTTGATTTATCTTTCCTTTGAAATTGGTGAAACCACTAAGTAGACAGGGAATGGTCCAGAAACAGGTCAGCCCCAAAATGCGGTTCTTGCTTTGCTTTGTCAGAGAGGCTCTAGAAGTAGAAAACCAGCTATAGACTATGCCTTTATTTTTCAGCTCTATGATACAGAAGAAGGACAGACTCATTTTGATCCTTTTGGGCTTTGTATCAATCTCCAGAAGGAAAAGTGGAAAAGAAGTGGTAGATTAGATATGCTGACTCTGCTAGCAATTTACTCTTATTTAAAATTAAGGGAGTTGACAAGGTCCTCAGCAGACACAAACTGATGAAACCCTGTCGGTTCTCTCTAGGATGCATGAGAAAAAATGCAAATTATAGCTTGACATATCAATCTCCAAATTGTGAATATTTTTGCAGAATAAGATAGGACCCTAAATGCCTTCATGGTCCTTGGCTCAGAGAACCCTCATTGCCAGCTCTATATGCAGTTCATCCCATGAGTAGCCAGGCATTTCTTCCACTATATGCCAGCGAGAAGGCTGCCCAAGTATTGAGGAGAAGCAGGCTGTGTCAAAGACAGAATCTTTCATTTCCTTATGAAATAGAGAGAAAAAGGAAACTATTTGCCAATTATATAGGCTGGATTATCAGGAGCCAAGTCAGATACAAGACGGTTACGTAGCCAACATCTGGACAGCGCTCAACATGAAACTTTTCATGGTTTGCTTCTTTACTCACAAGCTACCCCACTTTTCGTACATGAAGGTCATTTATGAAGGTAGAGGCAGATTCCAAGATAATTTATAACAGACCATTTACATGTCAGCGCTTGTGAGGACATTGTATATGGCTTAGATCTGCATGTGGGAGCTCAGATAGTGTTCAATTTACTCTCCTGGTAATATCATACTTCTATGGATGTACCTTTTACGAGCAAAAATTTCATTTCCTACAGCTGAGTTTATTCTGTCCCCATTCCAATCAACACAACCTACATGGAAAACGTGAAAATTAGTCAGGAGACTCACGTCTCTCAGTGCTGCCTGACTTAGCTGTCTTTCCACAACCTTGAATGACGTCAGCCAGCAGAACTCCAGAGGGTGTATCTGGCTGTTTTTCTATCTGGAAAACCAAGACCTATAATCCTGCTTTAATCCGAAATGAAATATTTTCACTGTTTAAAGCATGAAAAGAGATTCAGTCAGAAGTTTCAAAATTTTTCAGGCACTTGCTCACTAAACTAGAAGTGTGCTATATGCTTTCACATAGGAGCACATAACCCTCTTTGAAAATTCACTAAGCTTCCTATTAAAAATAGTTAATTTATGTGCCCTATCCCTTGTTGAAAAGCTGAACCAGAAACCCCATTCACATATTGAAGCATTTGTGTGAGATAGCTTGGCAGCATGAATATTTTGTTAAAGTGGTTTTAAAGAACTTAGAAAAAGAAGTAATATCAGTGCATATAATCTTATTCTGAAATGGAGGGCTAAGGGGAATATGAGACATACAGTGAAATCTAGCCTCAGCAATTTCGTACAAAGTATAAGAATGATCCATTACGAAGAATGCAAGAAAAAAGAGCAAATGATGGATTAGAGGAATTAATCCATTGAAAACCTTGCTGGGGATCATATAAATGTAATTAAAAAAATTGTAAAGAATGCATTATCGTGTGGTGGTTTTAGTTGGGGAAAATGTATTCACTTTTCACACTATGAAATGCCTTTACTATAAAGTCAGAACTGACTTTCCATGGTAATCCCAAAATGTCAAGAAAAACTAGCTTATGTTACCTTAAAATTCATAGGAAAAATAATATGTGTGAGCAGAATTTCCTGTTTTATGACGGCCAGGTAGGGTGAAATGTGGAGAAGAAAGGAAAATTTGAATCATGAGAGTGCAAGATTTAGAAAAGTGTCTTTGCTAAAGTCACAGAAGGGCTTTGCCTAAAATAGTCAGGCAAGTACTGATGAAAATGGAATATCAATCTTTCAAATTTGATAAGGTAAACACCCTTGATTCTTTGGAGGAAATTTGTTGATGAGTTTAGTTCTTAGAACTGCATTCTGCCTGCAATATCAGCCTGATACAGAGGGCTTTCCTGGAAGTAGATGGTATTTTAGATACAGTTCTTCCAGTGCTGTTGAATGTGTTTGACCACAGGTCCCAACACAGACCATGTTGGACACACTCCATTGTGAAAACTGACTATTTATTCCTCTTTTCCATTTCCCATCTTTTAAGTTAATTATCTGTGAAAGGATAATAGCTCTTCTCTTAGCTTGTGACTGGAAATTTCCTTAACAGACTTTGAGAGACATTGTGAAATGTCTTCTTGAATTCAAAGTGAACTGTATCAAGTCACCTCCTGTATCCATGCTTATTGACTCCTTCAGAGATTGATAGGCTCGTAGCTTCCTTTTATAAAAAATCAGGATACATAATTTTGTTCTCTAGTAGATCATATTTGTTCATGTGTCCACTAATTTCATGCTTTACGACGATTTCCCTTGATCTGCCCAATTCAGATGCCATGCTCATTGTTTTGTAGTTCCCCTGAATTTCCTGAAGTATTTTTAAAATGGTTCCATATTTACATCTTCCCACCTTCCAGGCCTCAGATGAGAAGGTAGTTTTAAACAGGAAGCTGTGTGCCCCTAGTATCAGTTTACTTATTTCTGTTTCCTTAGTTACATTATTTGGTGTCATTTTTTTGTTTGTTTTGTTTATTTATTTGCTTCATAATCACTTCAACTAACACAGCCTTTTGTGGTCTTGCCATTTCTAAATGCCCCTTGTGGCCTTCATAATATTTTTGGCCTATAGTCTCTGTGGCGATCTTTCTGTCCCTGATGTGTTTGGAATAGGATTGAGTTTGAGTTTCAGAGGTCCTCCTTGAGTTCTTGTCTGCCCGTCTTAATGTGTTTTTACATTTAATATGCCAGATTTCACCACTTTTGCTGTTCATTTTTTTGTTCATACACAACTTTAGTTTTTTGAAGAGCGTCTTTGTGCTTTTAATGACCTTTCTTTCCCTGCTTGTAGTTCTGCTGATTTCTTTTTGCCTTTCTTCAGATTTCTCAATTGATAGCAAGCAATTGCTCTCTGCCTGCAATACAGTGCCCATGATGAGCTTCCCTCCTGTAGCACTCTGCTAGTTCATATCCCTGATTTAGGTCCCTTATCAATAGTTGTTCTGAACTCAGCTATCTTCTTTGCTCATTTGTGCGGCAGAGAACAGATCAGGGGCTAGTCCCTTAATACTTTTCTCTTGAGTGGCGTCACCTCTCAAGAGAGTAGAAAGCAGCAAATAAAATTCTTTTATGTTTCTCTGGAAAAAAAAAATATTTGCCCAAAACACAGTCCTTTTTGCCACTGTATCTTATTTCTTAACCTTGAACACATAAACCAGGGACCCAGTCTCAGTCAAGGATAAAAGGTGAGTCTTCAAAGGACTTTTTTGTGCTGCTTAACTGAGCAATAGCTTTTATTACACTTTATTACCCCCAACATCACACCTGCCCTGCACTTGCACCCTGATAAGCTAATGGCAGCTACCAGAGGTGAAGCAAGTGGCCTTGCAATCCATGATCTTTTGAGAGTAATGGAGAAAATACATGACTGGGTTTCTGTAGCATTTCAAAATCATGTTATACTTTGTATGGAGTCACAAACTGACGCACAAATGTCAGTTTTAGTGCTTGTTTGTCACTGCTAAAATGGAGCCCAATCCAAGAAGCATTGAAGTCTATTTAGCCTTCCTCTGGTTTCAGGGGTGGCTGGGTCAGTCTCAGACGTTCTGTCGTTCTGACTGCATTCATAAATGGATTTCCAATTAGTTCATGTTGTCATCAGAAACATTTTTTATTAACTCAATGAAAAGCGCTTTTGTATGTTGAGTGGTTTGATTGTCTTTTTAGGCATCATCTTTTTTGCTTTACACAGTTCAATAAGTAGAACCAAGATTTTTTTTCAAATCTAGCTTAATACTGTAAAATTGTCACTTACCAAGATCTCATAAAAAAGATGTCCTGTGAAGCTTTAAACTTGCCATATTCTTTTAGTGAAATGCCATTAAAGGCTGTGGGAGTATGAACAGTCCCTGAGGAATTCACTTCTCAACTCTTTAAATGCACAAAATCAAGTACTTACTCACTGGAATATGGAACGTGATTAAAAAAAAAAAAAAGCTACAATCCCCACAGCTGGAGCACAGATGCCAAGAAGCATAACTTTGATGCTTCACAGGTGATTTTGAATACAAAGCTGTTCCAATTGATTCCTTCCCTACATTTTCCCTGGAAAAAATGTTAAGTGCTCTGTGGCTTGTTTGTTGTTTTTTTTAGGAAGTGGTGAAGAGATTACACAAATTCATAAAGAAAGGGTTTTCATAAATGGATACATGCCTATTCGATTCCATTAATTAAAGTTAACAAACCATGTCTGTATGTTTTTCAGTGTACAGTACAAACACAGTATCATTTTCAGGGCTTTTCTGGATGTGAGGTTTGAAAGATGTATGAGGAAGTGGTACAGTTATACTGTGATAGAAAACTCGAACATTTAACTCTGCAGAGTTTATACTATGTTAGAAGACTTTTTTTTAAACTCAAAAAAGCTGATAGGCCTTCAAACACCGTCTCTAAAACTTTCCAATTAAAATCTAACTGTGAAGTCCAACTTCCAGTTAGTGTTGAAGTTACGGAAGGTATGTCTCCATATATATAGGTATATCTGTGATGTATTTTGGGTTGTAAAAAAGGTATTTTTAAATGTATGTGTGCTCAGGATGTACATGATAGATAAGCATATTGTAAGCTTTTAGTAAGAATCAGGAGCACAGCTATATCAGGAGTGAAAAATAGACACCTGTGTTCTGGGAAGCAGCTTCGTCCAGTTTTGTCTGGGTGGCTGCCTGAAGTAAAGGATACAGAAGGTGAAGGCTATGAAACTGATTGCAAAATGTTTAAAAGGATTTTTTAAGCTTTGATGTGACTGAATCACTGTAATTCATGCTGGGTTCAGGCTCTTTGTAGAATCCACATTTGTATAGGTTTCCTGAAAGCCATTTTGTTGTGGAGAGGTGATTTAGAGAAAGAATGACTTTACCTGTTTCAGTTAGTAGCTTAGTCCATGGTATTTTTCTCATTTTTCTTATTTTGAACAGTACCAATTATTGCATGAGCTTGGGATTGTTTCATTCATCAAAAGCAGCAAAGCATCAATGGCTTCTATGAATTAATTCCAATACAATTTGCATCTCAGTCACCGTAAATCCTGTACAGTCCAACTATAATTGAAAGCATTGCATAACAGGACTTTGAATCATTATACCAGCAGTATTCCAGGTTACACAGGCAGATGAGACAAAAGACAGCATTAGGAAACATTAAGGTTTCTCTTAAACAGCTTGTTTAATAACAATGCTTTTATTTTCACATCGGAAATCGAGGAGAAGTAACTGTAATGCCTGTTTTACTGGAAGAGCATCTTCCTGACTTTCTGGATTATGATGTCCTCATTTTCTTCCTTTAAACTGTGTCTAGGACAGAACAGTACACATTCAAAGATTTAAAGTATTGTAATTGACGATAAAAAATTCCAGACTTAGAGAAAAGAATTCCTAACACATTTTTTAAATTCAAAACATTTTTTAAATGGCTTCAAAATTACAAATAAATCTGGAGAATGTGTATTGGTGAGGGAAAAGCAAATGAAACAGCTGATAGTGTATAATGAATACAGTTTTACCTATACTAGCACATCTTCAGCTTCATAATTTACCATTGGTTATCTTTCCATAAGGTCTTGAACTAGGGAAACTAGAGCTGAATTGTACTGGGACTTCTATTACTGTTCTTTGCTTCCCACTGCCTAAAATCATTAACTTCCCTGGCATTTTTTTTTTTGATTGTAGAGGTCATGACATGCTAGGTCTTCACAACATAACAAATGAAGTAAGCAATCTCATGGTTTTTGGAAAAAAGAGAAGAAAGCGAGGACAATTTTCACTCACACTGCCTGAGCCTTTGATGGTATTGGTTTGTAGTAAGTTGGAGCAGAGCTTTCCCTCCTTCTTCCACTAATATAAGGTCTGATGGCTGGCTTCGTGCAGATGACGGAATAGCTCTACCTAATTCAGGCCTCATGCTTATGCTTCACCTTATGATTTATTCCCCTTAACTTGGTGCTGATGAGGATTCCTTTCTGTCACCAAGGAGGCCAGGATGTTCATAGGTCACTGCTGATATCACATAAGCCTTTGTTTCGGCTGAGATAGAGTTAATTTTCTTCCTACTAGCTGGTGCAGGGCTGTGTTTCGGCTTTAGTCTGAGGACAGTGCTGATAACGCAGCAATGTTTTAGTTGTTGCTCTGTTGGGCTTACTTTGTTCAAGGACTTTTCAGTTTCATGCTCTGCCAGTGAGGAGGGACGCAAGAAGCCGGGAGGAAACAGAGACAGGACGCCTAACCCAAACTAGCCAAAGGGGTATTCTATACCACAGCATGTCATGCCCAGTATATAAACTGGGGGGAGTTGCCCGAAAGGGACCGATTGCTGCTCAAGGGTGGCTGAGTGAGTGAGCAGATACGTGGCACTTAGTTGACAGCTGAGTTAAACCATGACAACATGATTTCAAAGACAGCTTAGATATGGAGGACACTTTCATTAAAAAGAAAAAGCCTTCCAAGAGGTCAGGATGGTAATTGCGACATCTTTACTATTGGTTATTCCAAAGGCCACCGTTAAGTCTTTAAGCTAATTATTTGTTCCCTCTTTTCTGATGCCTTAAGACTTTTTTTAATATTGAACTGAAGAGATTAATTTGCAAAGCAAAAATCATCTTTAAAGTCTTTCTGAAGTATAAATAGAAAAAATTCACCGTAGTTCTTTTTCTCCTGTAAGTTGAAAAGAATGCTTTCCATTTCCTCATTCTGTATTCTGAGTCCATGTGCATTTTTTAACAATTGTCTTTGCCATTGATGCTCACTGCTAGAACTACATCTATAGAGAACAGACAGTAAACAGAAAATTAACCAATATTGTTATCAGTTTGGGTTCTTTATATCATTATTGCATATGAGTATTCATACTTTTCCTCAAACTTCACTTTTCTCCCTCACCCCCACACCCTACCCCCCCCTCCCCCCCCCACTTCCCCAGCATAAATATTGTTTCCTACATTTGGGATGGCTTCAAGAAACGTGCAAATTTACTTATTTGTCCACATATATTGCTCCTAAGGTTGCGTGCCTTTGATGACCAGTAATTGGCCATTGGTCAGTTGTTTATAGCCCCCGGGCTTCAGGTATTGTCTTCTGCTGGTTCTTTCGATGCTTCTGTTACTTCTCGGTCCTGTGTTTTATTAATGAGTCTAATAGGTTATTGTACCCAAAGTAACTACATGTTACAAATACCCATTAGTTCCAAAATATATATCACTATAGACATTACATCACACAATTATAAAGAGCTATTGAAAAGTTAAAACAAAGTAGGGAATACAGACCTGGTAATTAGATAATTGCTTATTTAACACAAAAAAAATCTTCATGCAGACCAAGACAAGCAACAGGTCCCAAAGCCTGTGTTGTTAGCTTAATGCAAAACCTGTAGCCTATTAAAACAGCAGTTACTTCCCTTTTACTGAGCTACAAAGTTAGGAAGCGTATTAGTGGTTTTGTTATGGGTTACATTTCAGATGGACCACCCATGCTGAAATGCAAGAATGGCTTCTCAAAAGATTTAATGGTACTTGCCATACCCATGAAAAGAAAACAAAACACATTGAGTTTTCAATAACTGGGTCTCTTAGTATTCACATCAATGTTTCAGAAATCCCATTTCAGCTAGGGATCAATAGCGACCTTGATTTGAAATAAGTTCCCCTTTTCTGGAACTTATGCAGTAGATTTCATATCCTCTGGATAAATTACTTATGTCATGAGCTTCTTATTCTTAATGCTGGCTAGTAGTCTTATCCCATGAGCAAATATACATCTGGTGGTTTGATGGCTTTTTTAACTGCTTCTTATTTAGCTGCTGATTAGTAGGTAACTCCTTGATCAAATGAACGTGTTGTACATTCATATCTCATCATCTGTGATGCCAGAAATAAGATGGTATACTATATTGATAAAAACTACATAATCTTCACATTACATGTTGATGTTATCAAAAGTCCCTCCAAGCCAGATCCTTCCATTTATCATTCAATTACAGTAGCTATAAAACACACAGCTCTTCTCCTTATTGCTGTTCTTAAACTCCTGTGCCTAAAATTATTATTATTTTTTTTAAATTGATAATTTTCAGTGTAGAAAAGGGACACATGGGACCTCATTAAAGGAGTCTCAAAGAAATCTGAATTTGGCATTCATGTAAATCCATGTGACCCCCTAGCAAGGAATTGCTTTGTTTTGTTAGAAATGCATACAGTCTGTGCTTCCACTTGTCCTTCCTGCAATCAGTAGAAGAAAGGAAAGAGGGGGATTTTTCAGATAAAACACAACTTTAGGATGTATGTAATAATAACATCTAGAACTATTATAGCATGAGATATGGTTCCTCTATCTTGGATTCCTCCTGTGTTAAGAATTTTTTGAGGATATTATTCTCATTTGACTTGAAATACTGAATGATTTAAACTTTTTTTTTTGTGGCTTAATGTCACCAAACCCTCTAAAATGTAATTGGTATTTTCTGTAAAGTTGTGTGTCTTTGGGATGTGAGCAGCCATACGATTATAGATCCTGTGTTCACGTGTCAGCATTTAGCTAACACTAGGTCTTTGGAACATGTCCATATAAAAATAAAATGTCTGTTCACCTCTGAGCAGGATAAACCATGCCACCTTGGACTAATTCTTAAAAACAAAAGAATTACCCTCATGCATCAACCACAGATTCTTCCAAAGGAAACAAGTATTGAACTTTCCATTTCTTAAAAATGAGATTTAACAAAATACGTACATACTTCTTGAAATGTTTTGGCTACATCAGCTACAGCTTAAGGAACAGTAGCTTCAAACTTGTGACTTGTCACAGGGCTGTCCAAACATGGAGAGGCAACTATGCAATCTTAGGTGGCAAAACAGTTACAAAATAACAATTAAAAAAAGTTCTATTCCAAAATAACACATATTGAAAAACTCCGTTAAGTAATATTTGATCTTAAGAGTAAGAAGGGAGAGTAATGATCCATAATTTTGTATACCTTAGAAAAATCTTTAGTAAACAACGTATGTGTTCCTCCTTTCTGAAATCCTTTTAGGCATCTCTCTCATGCCTCTCTGCTAGTACACAAATACCTGGGCTGTTGAATTTCTTAGGTTTCATATACCGGGATCAATTAACAAGGAGTTCATGTATCATTCAGTGTCTGCAGAGTGACTGCATTTATAAACCAAGAATTAACTGCACAGGATGTGGGCCTCATCTTCTATACCCTGTCACTGCTACTAAAATATATGCTAAAATACACCTTGCTGAGAAACTACCCTCTTAAGATGTGCTAGAGACTGTGACCAAAATTAAGTCCCACATTGTGCACATTTTTGAATTATGGAACTAAAAGATAGAAGATAAAATTTCTTGTGCTTTTTAAAAAACTGCAGCAGTATGAGTAGGTGAATTAGTTGGCATTAAAAACAAACAAAAAAAGCCCCAAACCAACACATTTGATCCTTCCCTTTAAGGCTCTGAGATCTTCTGCCCAGCAAAGATTATGGAGAAATGTATTCTGTCATCTTTGTTTCTTCCCTCTCCCTTGGGATCCTGTTGACTGCTTGAATACTAACACTTCCATCACAAATTCTAACCAAACACCTGAAAATTCTTATCGGTGGAATTGCTTTAGCTATTAATGCATTTATTTAATGTAGTCACATGAGCATCTGTCCATGGATATGTAAAGTCAGCTCAGCGTCATTATCTTCTGCCTCTCCATGGTCTGCACCACGGGCTGCAGGGGAATCTCTGCTCCGGTGCCTGGAGCACCTCCCCCCCTCCTTCTGCACTGACCTCGGTGTCTGCAGAGCTGCTTCTCTCACATATTCTCACTCCACTCTCCAGATGCTGTTGCTCCTGTGCAGTAACTTTTTCCCCTTCTTAACTCTGTTACCCCAGAGGTGCTACCACCGTCACTGATGGGCTCAGCCTTAGCCAGTGGTGAATCTGTTTTGTAGCCGGCTGGCAATGGCTCCATCGGACATGGGGGAAACTTCTGGCAGCTTCTCACAGAAGCCATCCTTGTAGCCCCTCAGCTGCCAGAACCTTGGCACACAAACCCAATACAGACTTCCCCAAATAGAACTCCATATATGACCTTCCATAACTTCCTAATCATCCTGACTCAAACCAGCCAGCTCCAATAGTGTAATAGCTCAGCAAATTTGCCTTCAGAATTTTGTTTGATAAGTCAGAACTTTTTATAGTCAGACATTTCAAATGTAAAAGCCCTATGTGCACACAAAATATTTACTGTTTTCTACAAAAAGCAGTTTGCAGTCTATAGGTATCACTTTTCTTTTCCAGTTCCTAATGTCACTGGCCTGAAAATACCAAAGAGCTGATGATATGCTCACTGAGCTGCCAAAATGAAGCCTGAATTGTAAAGCCTACAGTGTAAGTCCAGGGCATCTATGCTGACCTTGAGCTAAAATGCAGTCCTGTGAGTTTGATTTGTGTATTCCAGTTATGTTTACACAGTTACTGGCACTAAGTCCTCTCCACATTGCTAGGAATGTCTGAAATACAACATTTTGTATTACTGAGCCCTTCCTTTTAGAAACATAGAATAGAATCATGAAATGGTTAGGGTTGGAAAGGACCTTAAGATCATCTAGTTCCAGCACCCCTGCCATGGGCAGGGACGCCTCAAACTAGAACTTGTTGCCCAAGGCTCTGTCCAGCCTGGCCTTGAACACTGCCAGGGATGGAGCATTTACCACTTCTTTGGGCAACCAGTTCCATTGCTTCACCACCCTCACAGTAAAAACTTCTTCCTTATATCTACCTGAACTTCCTCTGTTTAAGTTTGAACCCATTACCCCTTATTAGTACAAGTCCCTGATGAAGAGTCCCTCTCCGGTATCCTTGTAGGCCCCCTTCAGAAGGCTTCTATGAGGTCTCCACATAGCCTTCTCTTCTCCAGGCTGAACAGCCCCAATTTTCTTAGCCTGTCCAATAATTTAATGTGGGTTTACATATTGCTTTGGTTGGTAAGCAAGCGCAGCATTACTACCCAGTGGCACTCTGCAGCTTCAGCATCCTGAAGGCATGGCCAACTGTTAAAATTTCCAATCTCTGACATGTAACTCAACTCTCATAACTTGTAGCTATTTATGTCCCTTTTCTGATTCATTGAAAATAATTTTGGTAGATGACATATTCACTGACTTTTTTTCTTCTGCCCAGTTTTATCACTGCAGTGTAAATCAGTCCTTGCTCATCTTTTTTTCTTCCTATTGTAAATTAGGTTATGTGAATTTTATGATAACAACTAGGGCAAAGCTGGCATGTGGAAATTTGATTTGGGACAAGACTGAGACAAGCATAGCCAAGTTTAAAGGAAAGCTGAAGATCCCATATGTGCATTAAGCTCTCATGAGTATTGTGTTAAGAAAAAATATTGTCGTTTTACATTTAACTTGCTGAAACTTGTAAAATGCTCCATTTGAAATGTGCTTTGATTTGATTTTGCCAGGGAGTCATATTCTGTTCCTGGTCAGTTTATTTTCATTGCTACAGTATTTTTTTTCCTTTTTTTTGTACAATCTATGTTTGCTTTCTTTATTTGTTTTCTTCATTAACCTTCTGGCTCAAATGTCTTTAGTAGCGCCACCTTTACCTTATATAGTGCTTTGCCTTTTTGTTGAGACTTCAAACAAGGTGTAAAATAAAAGGGCTTTAATCCTCTCCTAAGGTATTTCCCCAGAGGAGTGGAGCATAGGCTTCAGCAGTTCTGGGCTGAAACACACAGGCTATTGTCAATTAAAACCTGATCTGATTAATGCTAGGGTCATGCAGACTACAAAACAGCTCATATTTGAGGAGATGTAAAGGAAGTGCACAGTTATTCTTGCCTTTTTCTTCCTTATACTGGAAATAGAGCGCAATAGGAAACAGCATCCAATTAGGGTGTTGGTTTTTTTTTTCTCAGAAACATCTGTGTTACCAGGAATTGGCTGGAGATCAAGAAAAAAGTGTTTTATTTGCAACCACAGAGTTCCAAAAATACTATATGGACAAATTAAATCCTTTGTAAATAAAGTTTATTTAAACCCAACAATATTGAAAAAGCTAAAAATGAAGAGTGTTATGTGGGAGTAATGGATTTATAGGGAGTTTTTCAGATTGCTGTGAATTAAATGGAAAATGGGAAACAGGAGATTCAGTGCTGATATGATTCTGAAAAATGCCAGATTCCATTGGTGGATGCAAGGGCAGTATGTAGATTTGCCTAAACAGAGATATGTGTCGCTTTTTGAGAAGTAGGAGGGGATCTATAGCATCTGTGTGAAAGTAGAAGATAAATCAGAGGATGTGTGAGAGACCCATGTGTCTTTAGAGCAGTTTGGAAGCTAGGTGAGATAACTGTTGGCATTTAAAATGCCGACAGAGCCTGCATTTGGGCAGTTGAGTCCTATATTAAGAGAACAAGCTTTGAGAAGCTGGTATTCACTCATTGGAAAATTAAAGCTGTTGTGTATTGATATTTCACTGTGCAGTTTCATTTTCTGAATATATTAAGCACAAGCCTATGACAGTTTGTAAGTAATCTGAATTTACATTTATTATCACAATATATCTGTTTGTGTTTGTGCTTTTCAGATAGGCAACCTGTAAAATTTTATGCTATTGTTCTGATTTTCTTCTTATTTTTGTGGGGGGGGGGGGTTGCTCACAAAGCCAGAATTACACTGGCTCAGAATCAGTGTATTGATTCTATTGATTGAGAATACACAGAATCAGTGAATTACACTGATGCTTGCTATAGTAATGTAACCAGCTCAAGTGTTCCCTTTGCTGGAGGTCATATTCTGCCATAGTGGAGTTGTCAGAAGCAAACATGTCGGCATCTTGGTTGCTGTGCTCCCTTGTCCAGGTGATTACAAGCTGTAACTGAAGATGGTTTTGTGTTTATACATTCGATTGCAGCAGCAGTGATTGAGGTGTGGGCACACATTCACGTCTGTCAGCTCTGCTGTAACTTCTGCCCTGGGGAAAGGCAGATGTCTGCAGTGTGAAAAAGTATCAAATCATGCTTAAGTACTTTTTCAGTTCAGTTATATTACTGTTCTCTTCAGTGTCTCTGGGTCAAGGCCTGAAAAAGAGGTTTATAGCATAATTATGTTTTTAACCTACCTGCTATACCTATTTTCCACAGATGTCCTCTGTTTTGACATCTAAATAGAGAAAAATTTTGCTTGAAAGGAATTTGAGGGTTGGGTGTTGTGTTTGGTTTTCCTCTTTCGGTTATTGACAGAAGTGTGGCCTTTGAGCTAGGAAGATGTCAATGTGCACATACAGATTAACTTACCATTTTTGATTTCCCTTCTAGTAGGTAGTTAAGAGTTTCCTAATATTTGGAGGTTTTGGAGAAGACAGCAATCCATCTGGTACTGGAAATATCTGCAACAGCTGCATTTTGCCACCTTCATTAGGCTTTCAAATCCATACTCAGATTCTCTACAATGTGGCTTTATTTTCAGAAGTACCGAGCATACCCTTTCTGATATCAGAGGGTACAGATGATCAAAATCTTTAAATGTGTCTCATTTGTGTGGCTAAATCTATTTTCAATGGATTTAAATAATTGCATAGTTTAATGCATTTCAACAAACAGTCCTGCTTTTCACTGCATCTCCTGGGTTTGGACTGGCAACTCTGAATTAAAGTTCATGGCTCCTCATCTATTCAGTTTGTACTATTTCCATCACTTACGCATTTGTCATTTAACAGATGCTGTAACATTTAGAGTGTTATCTCAGGAGCAGTGACATTATAGGGTTCTTTTCCCCAGTGATTTGTATATCATTTTAATCATTCTTTGAAATGATTTAATTCAAATTATTCTTTGAATGAAAAATACAGTAAAAATATTAAAATGATAAGATTTGCTGAGCAATGCCAGACTTCAGCCCTTTCCAATATTAGCTTTCTTAAATTTTGCTTCCATTTTTGTATAAGGCAGTTTATAGTTCTTCATAATTAAAAGGGAGGGAAAAAAAACCTAGCAACAAGACAAGCTGCAATTGAGTGCTTGTTGACTAAACGACTTCACAAGCAGTAAATAATTTCATACTCTCAGGTCTCTTTTGATACACTGCTGATTAGTAGTTGTGGTTTTGCCCTCAGATTTTGAGCTTAAAATGTGAAAGTTCAGCTGAGCCTAAAAGATTGTGTGGTTGTAGAAAATAAGATTAATGATGATCTATAGGCTGATAAAAGGATTAATTTTCATATAAGGTTGCACTGATGATATATTAAATGACTATGGATAAATGAATAAGAATCTGAAAAGTGTGCTCTATGGCTGGATATAAAGTAGTAATAACTGTTGTATTTTTTCTGCATTACTTGTTGGAGAACTTTTCACACAGCTGATTTTCCAGGTCAAAATATTATGGAAGTAAATGTGTCCTCAGTATGTAAATTTCCAGAACTACTTTACTACTGTGCTTAATTTGAAACTGCCTTGTGAAAGAAATGAGCCATTCTTCTCCATAGGAGTACCATCCTGGTCCTTATCCTCAGCCCCATGATTACAGGCTGTGTAGCTTTTACTTTCTTCTCTTCTTGTTTCGCAATTACACAATTGTTTTAGCAGCCTGTGGCATTAGTGATTTGTGGTGGCAGACAAACCCAACTGAAACTCATTTGCAGATTTTTCCTATTCCTAAGTTCAGGAAAAGGCACATGGGTGAATCCAAGAATCAGGAATCTAAGGGTCAAATTCTTTCCAGGTCACAAAATAACCAAGTAATACTGGTGTTGTCTGTGAAAACTGAAGTCCCAGACTTCGTTCTACTTTTGGTGTTTAAATATTTTTTGTTGAGATCTTCTTTTGCACTAAGAATATAGTTCTTATTGTCTTTCTAGAAGCCTACATGAAGGAAAACCTATGCTGCAGTATACTAATGAAGGTAATTTATGTGTGATGACAGATTTGCAGTCATTACAAAGCAGCAGTCTGTAAAACTGATGAGTTGACAGTCTTCTCATGCCTTCTTGACTATTGGATTATCTTCCAACATTCTTATTCTTAGTTAATAAATACTTGAATAGTCATGATTTTCAGCAGTTTTAAAAAATGCATTTTAACTTAATAATAACTATTTCAGCAAGTTAAAATACTTTTGACAGGAATTATAAGGCTTATGTGAAAAAGTTTAAATGTCTCAGTAAGAGTGTGTGAAAGTAATTGCAACCAATTGAGTTATTACAACAAAGTAAATCATCCCTTATCCATCTGACTTAATCTGATTTTTTTTGTACTTGCACTTGCATTTGCATTTGTAATGAATAAAGCTGCATGTAGACATCATTACCATGTCCCAGCTGAATGGTAACTCACTAAGCTGCAGCGGCTCGTTTCCAATCAGCTGATCATACCTCCCAAAATGGAATTTTAACAATCCCCTTTTTTCCCACATCTGAAGTACTGAGTAAGCAGGTAAGCAAAATCACGGCTCACAGGAAGCGACATTAGTTTCCATGGTCCTTTGAAACAGCAACTAGTATATTCTTAATTGTAAAGGCAAAGCTGAATTTCCTATTTTTATAATTAAATGTATAAATATAGATTTCAAAGCTGATACACACTAAATTTAAATTATGAAAAGATTCATTTTGATTCATGTACAAGTAACACATTAATGATATTTATATTTTATCATTCACTTGTCTGTTGTTTTTCAGATTTGGAGGTCATGTCTTTCTTACCACAAGTTATGGCCTTCACTACATGGCAATACAGCGCCTCCTTAACTGAAATAATTTCTAAGTCAGTTTTGGTAAATCCATGCAGTAATTTATAGGTGAACAATCCCGTCAGCTTTACGGCCTTGATTTTTTATGGTCCTGTGTGTTCTGTTTTCATCAGCTCAGTAATATCTTGTACTTCCATTGTGCAGGCTTTGCAGCAGTCTGAATTAAAACACTTAAAAATAACTGAATCCTTAGTCCTTCGATAGGCACCTCTGGGCTTATCAAATTTTAGTGGGTTCAGGTGATGATGTCCCTAGCTTCATCCCCCACCTCCTCACCCCCCCTGCTTCTGGTTCACACACCGCAGTGGAGCTGCTGCCACAAGAGGCAGGTTTATGCTGTGCCAGATCATAGTGCTGCATGAAAAACCACAGATAAGGGGGAGTTTGCAACAAGAATCTTGGAGCAGGTGAACCTCAGGGTTCTGCTAAACCATCTGCTAAACAGGAACTTACCTGCAGAACGGTAATTTTCAGTAGAACGATGGGGCACACTCTTAGTAACAATAGTGCATAAACCAGTGCATTTAATCAGCTTCCTTTTTTAGGTGGCCCCCCTCTCCTTGTCTAGGGTTCTTTTAAGCCAATATAATAATTTTGAGGACCCGGACTATTATTTCTCAATGTTTAGGAGTGGCAACTAAGTATCTTTGACTCCTAATTGGTGGCAAGTCCTTAACAATTGCATTTCTGACAAAACTGCTGAAGTGTGACTCTTAGAATTAGTAGTGTACACAAATGTAGAAAAGTGTATAATTGCATGAACGTGGTAAAAATCAGGAAAGTAAAATTTGTTACCTAAACATACACCTAAGTTGTGGTAAACCTGCTTGCTATGTTCTTGCATGTAGCTGAGTATGTGGTCCTTTGGAGCAAATTGCACAGCTTGTCCATTTTGTGGGATGTTTCATTGACAATAGTGAGAGTAAGAGGGAAGGAGGAATGAGAGGAAGAATTTTCTGTTCAGGCCATGCATTTTTAGAGACATTGCTTGTTTCCTAACTGTTAACAGTGCGTTCAATATCTTTACTGCCCCGAGAGTGAAAGGAACAGGGTAATCTTCAGAAGGCTTATGTCATTGTGGGCAAAATGCAGAAGGTATTGCTCATCAAAAGAAAATTTATGGTTAATTTCATAAGAGAAGCCCAGACTTCAAAGTGAATCCATATTCAAAAAGGAACTGGATAACCAGACAGAATATTAATTCTCCTTGTGAAACATATTCCTGAAAGTGAGGTCAGTGTCCTGTAGAAACAAATACCCAGTCTCCAGTTTCAGTCTATTCGCGACACTTAATTCTGAATAGTTACTGGACATGCAGGCAAGTGCCAGCAGAGACATCTGTAACCAAAATTCAAATCTATTTCACTGAAACACGTTGCAAGTGTACTTCATTCATAGTATGGAACCTGACAGTAAATTGCACTAGTCAGTTCTTTGACTGGTTTTGAGATGTTTTCCAATATTAAGCACTGAGAAGGGGGGAGGGGATTTTAGAGCTCGAGTTCCCATAGTGACTATAGCTTGGGACCCATTCCTGCCTTAGAGCTCTGGGAAGGACAGTACCTTTGCAATCGTCTGGTCTTGACGTGCAACTCACTAAAAGAGGTTTAGAACCACCAGATTGCAGATCTGCTGCCTAGCACAGCAGGAAACTAGCCTCCAAAGTGTTATAGTTATAGCATTACTGTTGTCCTGCTGCCTGAAAGCTTTAATGATAATCCAGGATTCCATTATACAAGTCTTGCAAAGATGCAAAAGGGCTTCTCCTTCAGGGAGCTCATAGTCTGACTGTGCAAGCGTGGAGGTTCAAGTGAGGGCGCTGTGTTCACAGGCTGATCCGCACACAAGGTGTAGAAGTGGTTCCTCTAGTAGTAGCACTGGGATCACAACAAGGAGTCTTGGAAGACTGGTACAAATTCAGCTGTCAGCAGGCAGACTTGCTGCTGTGAATTTACTGTGGGTTTACTACTTTTCACTTCTCAATGAGAAGTATGCAGAAATTCACATAAATTCTTGATGTATTTAGTTATTAAAAAATAAAAGGGAAGCAATTTACAGATCTTGACAAATTTGTCCTGTCTTGTATCACATAACACTTTCATTTGCTAGGTGCATTTGGGTAAAGGTGTTTAATTGTAATGCAGGTCTATAAATGGTTGGGTTTGGAAGAATTCAAATTAACTACTATGCATCTTTCTATAGTTGTTTATTTTTTTTCAATAAGATGAAAGTGGTAGCTTGCCTCACACCAAACTTTGATAGTTTTATGAGGAGATGGTGAAAGTGGCAATTTTCTTTATCTAAATAAAATTATGTTGAATATTGGAAGGATTTGAGTTCTGAACTGTCCCAGTCTGGTGACCTGCCTAACAGGCCCCAGACTCCTCGAGGGAAAATGGTTCTAAATCCAGTCTTTATTTCCTTTAACATTCCCCTTTACATGAATGGAAGATTTCCAATTCTTTTTGTTTAAACACACACAAAATTGAAACAAAAGGTTATGCTCAGTCAGTATTGCAGCAAAAAAAGATACCTGTTTGCTGCAGAAGAAATCTGTTCCTTTTGCTTAGGCTAAAATTATTTTCTTCCCTCTACCCATCAAAATATTTTAAGAAACCCATTCTGAACACAACTTACCTATCCTTGCCCTACAGCACTACAGGATTGTATTTGCACTCAACAGTAGTCTCTGAAGTCCTGGTTCCACTAGGATCAGGAGAGCTACTCCCACTGGTGTTAACTGAAGCTAAAATACTACCTGTAATCTAGGATATAGGATATAGATGCATCTTTGCATGACTCAGATACAGTAGGGATTTTAGCAGTGATTTGGGGCTAGTTTAACTGTGAAATTTACAATGTAAAAGGTTTTGCTTAATGACTTGGATTTAATGGTGTTTGGGTGTTCTTTCAGGTTATACTCTTGAAATAGTATTGTAATACTAAAATGACAATAAATTAAGGTATAAAGTAAGATATATCTAGTGGTATTTGGTTGAAGAACCTGTCTTTTTGAACCGTAGAAATGAGTAGAAACATGATCAGGGACTTACTGGTCTTTTTTTGGTTTTGTTTTGTTTTGAAAATACTTTTATAAATAGAAAAGATTTTACATTTCTGTAATGAAAATAAATGAACCATTTATTTTTTCAAGTTCAGTTAGTGATTTTACTGAATGTGTTTTTCAACCACTGCAAGATAAATGTTGTCCATCTTTTGATTCTTGGAGAGGGCTAAGGTGTATTAGCTCTTCAGGAAACTTATGTTTAGATGTGTAAGCAAGGCCCCTGTAAATGGGAACTAGTTTTCTCTCAGGTTTTATGACACTGTTACATGCATTTTGACCTTTGTTTTGATTGCATGTGACTGCTATCCATTCCTTTAACTACATATTGCTGTGACAAACTCAAAGCATGGGAAATTGCTGAGAGACTCAGATTCTTACATCTTACAGCCCTGTTTTGTCCCAGGTGACATATTACACCACTCAATTTATGAACCGGCAACATTCTTTTCTGTCACTATCTTACTATCTGAAAAAAAAAAAAGTATTTTGGACCAGAAAAACTGAAGCTTAGCATGATGAACAAAAAGTGAAAAATTTAAGTATTTTTTAATCAGTGGACTGTTTGGTGATTCCAAAAGGTTATTTTAGAACTAATATGATATATTAAAATCATAAAAGATAACTGTTGGGTTGAAAATACTTAAATGGACTCTTAATGTTGATTTAGCTGGCTTGTGAAGATAGTCTCTCACACTAACAAATAAGAAAGAAAAACACAGATGAGAACAAAAGAAGTGCATTCAACGTAGACATACTATATATATCAAAGAAATAAGTCTGTTTGGAGAAATACCTCCATAATATAAACATGTTATATAAATGGGAATAGAATACTCTATCTAAATTATGTTCTTTATAAAATTGTAGTTCAGGTGTAGATAAGATTTTAGACTAGCTTCCTAAGGAGATATCAGCCTATCATGCTGTTTGGTTAATTAAAATCAAACTTCAACTAGGAGTGGATGTCTCAGAGATTCTCAAAATTTTCAGGAATTAGACTGAAATGGCAATGAAGAGGTAAAAAAAGAAAAAGAAAAACCAAACCAAAAAAGTCTATTCCATTATTTTTCCATGAGAAAATGGTAGAATTTAGTTCTACATTATTTATAAGGTTGCTTCCAGTTTGAAATGAGATGTTTTGGAAATAGCATTTTAGTTGTCCTTTCCTAACATAATATAACCAAATAATTCTAAATCAATCTTGGTAAAAAACATGATAATAATATTCTTTTTCATTATAGACAAATATTAGGATATTATAAGTAAAGACAGAAGGAAGGTATCTGTGGTTAGTTTTTTAATTTATAATTCCCTTTATTCAATGCTGTCCCTCATCCCACTGGGATGCAAATGGCTGTATGATGTTTAGCTGCCTGCTGGGTTAAACTGTGACACCCATTTAAGAAATTGTTCAAGCACAGAACAAGGTGAGAAGATGTAGATAATCCAAGTAGAGATAGCAGCTTCCATATTCTGAGTTCCTGACAAATCCTTCTAATCAGACTATGTCTTCATGCTAGCAGTACTAAATATATATACCCATGTGTGATCTAAATTACACCTTTTCTCTTCCCTCCTTTACTTCCAAATCTGAGACCATTCAGATCAGATCATTGTTCCACTTATACTGGACTTTTGTATTGCCAGATCACATCAATGCTTTCATCAGGCACAATGCAAGTTTTGATCCCTCTGCGGCAGACACAGTAGTTGGTAGAAGAGCACAGCACTCACTGTTTGTGAGAGAAGCCATCAGGCTCTGCCAAGTCATTATTAGTGCAGAACTTCACAGGGTATCTATTGTTGGGATATTCCTCTGAATTTTCTCAAAGAGAAATTATTTATTGCTGTAAATATTTGCTGGGTAATCTACATATACTTTTGTTTCCCTTGCCATTCTGAGCCTTTCATAGGTATTATCAAATGGTTGAATAGACAGGCATGACAGCAGATAAACTTTCTTATAAGCTATGCACCAAGCAAGAAGAAAGGAAAAGCTAACAAATGGTTTCTGCAGATGCTCTTAAGGAACACCTTTCTTTTCTGGCTCATGTAACAATGTATGAGTATACCCTCTGTTAGGAGGGACTACAGATTCTGAAGCACACTGATCACTGGAAGTCTGTCTTTCTAGGAACAAGTGAGCTGGCATGTTCATCTCAGATGTGTTAGCAAAGCAGCATTCAATGCGTTGCCATTCAAGTAACTTCTTCCTTTATTGCTAATTTTTATTTGACAGAGGGTTCATTGCATATCTCACACATTCTGCTCTATATGACCCTCACCTGTCTATGCTGGATCCAGTATCCTCACATTTTGAGCAGCTTTTATTTTTGATTGAAAAATATCAGTACAGAAATCAGCAGCAAATGAAGAACTGAAACTTTTAGACCATTATGAATGTTTTGCTTATGTGCTACTAGAAAAAAGCTTGTGTTTCAAGATGTTTGAAGGCGACACAGCGCTTCTCCCCAACTGCCGTTGAATTTTTCCAAGACATTTGCCTTTGCAACAGAAAATACTTCGATTTGGAAAACTGAATTATATGGCAAATGTTAAATGGATTAAAAGCTGGCTCACTGACAAACTGAAAAATGTGGTGTCAATGAACAGGTATAAATGACTGGGACGCATCTAGCAGGATCTGCCTGGAATCAGTTCTTGGGTCAATAGCACTTAACATTTCTATCAACAGTCTAGACAGTGATATAAACCAACTTCAGTAAAGCTTGAACATGACAGAGATTGTTGAGTTAGTAAATAATACGGTAGATAATTGCAAAAGCTAATAAAATGTATTTTAATATTGCCAAACACCAGTCACTTGTGTGGGATAGAAGACTATATGTAGTTGTAAAGTTGTAAGTTAAAGGCATATTATCAAAGATAATTAGGTCTACTTAAGCTCTTTGTACAGTGTTGTAGAAGGAAACAGCACTAATGAAATAATATATGTATTAAATTGCCTCTGCATGCTGTATTGATTAAACTGCTTCTAGATTGCCAAGTCAAATTTTGGTGTACAGTCTTAAGGAAAATAAGGAAAACATAGGGATGCACAGGACCTGGAGATCAGGTTTTAAATCATATGTAGCTTTAAGAAGTTCAGCTTAGTTTACCATTATGTGCGGGTACTTGGGCATGAAAAATTTGTTTGTACATATGGGACAAGGAACACTTTCAGTGTCGTTGATAAAGGCACAGCAAAATTCAGTGACCAGAAAATTACATTAAAGGGGAAATGCAGCCTTGAATTAACTTGCAATTTGCTAGCTTTGAGGGTTAGTAAATAGTGCACTGCTGATGTGGGGAGGTGATAGACTCATCAGTGCTAGACATCTTTATTAAAAGAAAAAAGAAAGAGAAAGTGAAAGACAGTGTGCTTTTGCTAAAACATGCACTGTGATCCAGCCGCTGGAGGGGACTGCACATTGGGCATGAACCCCCGGCTGGGAAAGCAAGCAGGGTGGTTATGGCTGTTGCTGGGATCTGTTAATTTTATGATTTCCTTTCTACATCTCATGTGCTGCAAAGATAAGTCTTACATGTTCTGTTTTCAATCTAAAATATGCATTATTTGAACAGTTGCCTAGAGGAGTCATAGAGAAATTACTTTCCCTTCTGAACACAAGACCCAATAGTTTGTTCTTTGTTGTCTTCTGATCCAAAAAGCATTCAAGGCTGAAAGTCAGGTCTTGGACAGGTTGGTCCAATCCTCTTTGCTCTAAAGGGATCCCCTTTCATAGTTAGTCCTTGATATGACTCATGGCCACCCCTTTGGGAAGGGACTTTGCACAGCCTGGAGGAGCAAGCAGTAGTCCAGCTGAAATCTTTAGGCTAAGAGCTCTTTCTTGCCTGAAGTACCACAAAGCTATGAAACCAGTCCTGAACATAGCCCTAGGTTCTGCAGGATCTTGCTTTGCTAGTGGGGCAAGGGTTTCTGTGGAAGAATCTTTTTTTCCAACTCTAACAGGTGGAAAAAATTATAAAAGCTTTCAGACAAAGAATCACCTTTTAGATCTGAAATAGCACCACAGCCTTTGAAACAAAATAGAGGTTGAGAGGAATTACTCTCAGCCTAACTGGATATGTTAATAAGTTAGACTGTCTAAGAGAAGTGGTAGTGAACTGGGGAAAGTATGAGATAAGGTTATTATCACCATGGGAATGACAGGAGCAGGTAATCTATTGCTTTTTACAATGTGGTCGTATCAGCTGGGGTAGGGGTTACAGAAGAAGGAGATTGTACTATGAATGATAAAACTTATTTTTACTGTATCCATATTTTTAATATTTGCTAGAATTACAAACTTTAGTAGGCTCCTTTTCAGAAAGTACCCTCCACTGTATATCATTCTAGAGGTCAAAGGTAAAGAGATCATTTAAACATTGTACCATTGAAGCCTATTTCTTTTTGCCTTTACTAGTTTGTCAGCACGAATTCATTCTGATATTTAGTGGCTGTTTCATTTCACCTGTATAGTTTACCAAGCACTTGCATCAGATGAAGCATATTGTGGTGTGGGAAATGAATGAAGCCATATATTGTGGGGCTTGAGAATATTGGCCAATCTGCATTTCTTGTGTGTGATCTGTTCTTCTTGGTGGCTATCAGTCCATAGAGAATTTGCTTCCAATTATAGGTTTTGCTGTGCTGGAGGTAGCATGCACCTCAGGGTGCCAGGTTCTATAATAGAAAACATTTTTTGTCCATTTTCCCCTTTAATGCATAAGCAATATAGAAAATGAACAGTGTTTTGCTTATTCCTATGCCGCTAGGTTTCACCAAGAAATTATTTGCTAGTTTGTGTCTTGTACTTGCAGTTTATCAAAATTCCTCTTACTTAACAGCTTTAACATATTTAGATGTGCCTTATTTGAAGCTGTTAATTTATAAAGGATGCACTTTATCATGGTATATATAGTGTTCAGCTTACTGTTTATGCACTTTATCATGGTATATATAGTGTTCAGCTTACTGTTTTTATGGATGTAATAGATTTAATTTGTACAGTTGTATTATTGCTTTCAGGAGTGTGATACTGTGCTTGCCTAGAAGCAAAAACAAACACTTTCAGTTTGAGATTGGAATTACAAGCTTATTGATGATCACTTCTACTGGAAATGCTGGAAAAGTATCAAAAACTTTCTGTTTTATTCTATTGGTTGTCTTTGTTTGTTATGAGGGTTTGTGGGGTTTTTTTAAATCATATTTAATGATTAATTATGAACATTTTTCTGTCAGGAATATCAGCCTTGTAACACCAATGCCTGTCCAGAGTTAAAAAAGACAACTCCTTGGACGCCTTGGACCCCAGTCAATATCTCAGACAATGGTGGCCACTATGAACAACGCTTCCGATACACCTGCAAAGCGCGCTTGCCTGACCCAAATTTGCTAGAGGTGGGAAGGCAAAGGATTGAAATGCGTTATTGTTCCAGTGATGGCACCAGTGGATGCTCGACAGATGGTAAGCAAAGCTAAAGAGGCAGAATGATGCCTCCTGCTAGTGAGGTATGTGCAATTCCATTTTCAGCACAGAGTGGAAGTTTTGTGCTTGCTGATGTTTTGTGTAACAGAACTGATACTGAAAAATAGAACACAGTGATTCACAGTAGGGAATCTGTATTTCTTCTGGATGTAGTTTCATCATTCAGACTAATCAAGTGTCTTTTACACCGGTTATGAGATTTGCTGGGTTATTTTGCTATTATTTACAATAATCTGTGAGCCATTACATGGCAGCCCATTTCTTGGAGGACTCTTTCACTTCCTTATACTCTCAGCTTTTTACTGGGGGAGAGCTTGTGCAACATTAAGGTATTTGATAAATATTTAGCTAGAATATGTAGTATTGACTCTGAGAAGAACTTTTTGCTCAGTAATTTCGAAATAACAACTGTAAGATTCATGCAGGTGTTTAAATAAGGAGTTTATGAACTATATTATTTCTGTTATAAAAGTTTATGTTATGCTATTGCTAGTGATTTAAAGTTCTGTTTATTTCTGAGATGGAAAACTGAACTCCTTCAAAATCTTTTCAACTTTAGATGACTTTAAATTGGAATTATTTTTCTTCAGAATTGTGTTCTTTCCCTATCAATAAATCAAATTAAGTTTCAAACTACTGTTTAACAGAGATGTTATTCTGCTAGGATTACTGTATGAGCTGCCTTTCTTGTCCTAAATAAGACTTTTGGGTGGTGTTGCTGCTTTTATACTGTCTTTCATCATTTTGACATTTATGGCACCACCATATAGTATAGAATTATGAGAGTCACCACAATTAGAATCTACAACTAGATTTACAGAAAAATTTAGATATATTCTTGTCTGACCGCTGAAATGTCAGCACTTAACAATGGACTATATGAAACCGACTTTGAGAGCATGTTAGTAGGACAAACCAGTTTGTCCTAGATCACATCGCTGCAAGAAAATTAAGCACGGAGACACCTTTTTCAATTCTAAAGTCATGATCATAAGTCGTGTCCTGGAGTTGGATGCATAAACTGACTCTTTCTTACAGAATATAGTCAGAAGTAACAGTGCCTAAATTTTGTGAAATAAAGCATTGAGAGTGCAAGAGGCAAGGGAGTCGGTTCACGTGCTTTCTTTGCCTGATTAGTTTTAAGATATTTCTTTGACTTCTGAACATGAGAATCCTGAATTTCCTGGAGTTTTAGGTGATTTGCTGCATCTTGCTGAAGCTGCTGGTTTGCTTCATTTGGAAATCATTGGACCAATGTGTGGGAGTAACGCTATTGCGCAGTAATTGAAATGTTCATCTGGGAGAAGCATTTTTGCTGACTAACCCCAAACTACTGAATATTTAAATACTTTATACTGAATAGTCACAGGGCAGAAACTATTATACATCTGTCCCTTCTTTCTTGTGAGCTCCCTCATGACTTTATCATTACTTTGTCCTTAATTATTCTGAAATTTAAAGTGAAATTGGCATTCCAAGTGGCTGCATTAACCAATATGCTTATGGTGAAAAGAATTACTGTTATGTCTCCTTTAGCAATATTTACTTTGAGCCTGTTTGTGCGGGCATGTTGTGATTATGGATGTCAAAACAGTATGGAGTGGAGCATTTGCAGGGAGACTACTGTTTTGATTTGCTGATGGAATGAAACTTACTAACTTCCTCTAAACTGCAGGATTCAGGACCACTTCCCTGCTCCCAGGTTTGGATTTAGGTCAACGCGCCACCCATCTGCTGCTCCTTGATTTCATGGGAAGGAAATACATGAATCATGTAGCGTAGCTGTAGCTTTTTGAACAGAAGGATTTCATGAGAATGAGAAACCATGAATTTTGGCAGACACCTTCACAATTCCTGGCTAGATAGCAAAGAAGCATCATAACTTACTTCCACCTGACCAGAGCTTGGATACTGTGAAACATTCTTTTCATTGTCTGCATGTCAAACTGTAGCAATTTGCTTGCTTTTATAGGAAGATTAATCCTGGTACAACATGCTTAGCATACCTCATTACCAGAAATGTGTTCTGCAAAGATCAGTTCTCTGTTCTTTTCAAAGAAAGCCATTTGTTAGAAATGTTCTCATTGCGGATAATCTTCCACTGTGCAAGTACAGTCATGCCATGTAAAACAGAATCATGTTTCATTGTCAGATGCTAGCAAAGCAGACTTTCTTTGCACTCTGAGATTAGAGGCAGAACAACTTCTTGCCAGAAACCCACTAGACTCCTCCTGAGTGTGGTAAGATTTCCGTGTCAATCAAACAAGCAGTAGCATTTGCACACTGTATTCATGCTTTTCTGAGCTCAAGTTTGGTTAAGAGGTTTTGTTCTTTGCCTCTGATTTTCATATAGTGCTCAGATAGGAAAGGCACAGCTATTTCAAGTTATCTGAGAGAGAGTCTGTACATTGCTGCACATCTTAATACAAATGTCTGTACAGTCCAGATTAAAAGTCTTGAAATTCTATCACCATACGCTTTAATGTGAGCTTATGAAACATTTATCTACATCAAACATACTGACTCTGTAGGTTTGTTAGGTTTGAACATGAGAACGTAAGGCATAAATCAGTCAAGTAATATAATTTATCAGGTATCATTGCTACTTCTTTTTTAGCTACAGGCTAGGCTAGAGAATTATTATAAATATATGTGCTTTATTAGAGCCTCGCTTTTAAGGTAAATTAGTTGAACTCAGCTAGGAATGTTGCAGTCTTCAAGAAAAATCAGGCCAATCAAGGTCTTATTACAGGCATTTGCAAGGGCAGATTCTTTCTTCTGTACTAGTCAGGGCAGCTGACTTTCATGTTAACATATCTCTGAACATGATTAATTTCTTGTGGAATTAAAAGATTACTCAAATTCAATCAAAAAATCCCCTAAAAATTACTTAGAAATTATCAAATCATTTTGAATTAGATCAGAATTATGTAACTTAATGAGACAGATTTTTTCTATTATACATGCTTGCTGGGTATATTGAGATAAGTAAGTCAACAATGAAGCAGTGCTTGTTTCTCTGTAATTTTATCCATACTGAACAGAGCTTAGGCACTTAAAATGAGAGAATGGTCTTCTATTGAGATGTCATTTGATATCTTCTGTCTTCCCTGGTTGTAGAAGTTGATGGTTCTTTTGTCCACAAAATCCCTGTTTACTGCAGTCTTTGCAATACTTATTGTTACTTGTGGAAATTTTTGTTTTAGTGAAGCACAACTATTAAGTAGTTAAATTCCCCTTTTTAGCCTCTGTGTGCAGCAGTTTATTAATTGAGCATGACTTCTAAACAACTGAAAATAAGCCTGTTGGTAAACTGCGAGCAAACCTCATACATTCTAGTCATTCACAGGGCTTTAAGTCAATCATTGGCTTTCTGAGAATGATTTAGTTTAAAACATTTGACTGATGAACCTGTCATGAAGGGCATATCTGTATTTGATTTACAGCTGTTCTGTCTGTCTTGGGAAAACTGTTCATTAGTTCACTGATGATGCTATGACTGATCATTCTTTTAGCAGATTTCACAACTATTTCTGTAGAGAGGCATTAAGTAAGGAGAGCTTAAGTGGTGTGTAAACCAGAAGTTTGCTGTTACCATGACAGGGGTGTTGGCTGTTGCAGTCTGTTTTAGCCAGGTGTTTTCATCTTGGGGGCAATAAGCTGAGAAATACAGGAGGCTTAATGTTGTTTTCTGTTGGGTGGCACAATCTGGTTTCTGTTCTTGGAGATGGATGTGGAGTAATCAGGAAGTGGCCCAAATCTCAAAGAGGTGGCAAGAATACCACAGATTAATGAAAAAAGTAGGAGTTTTCATTGTTTCATGCAGCCTGATCTGAAAGATTACAATGCTTTTACACTTATCCTGTTGAGTTTGATGTAAACTGTGACACAGATAAGACTTGGTTCTGAATAGCCATTTACTTTCTGAACTTTTTCTTGAAGAAATTCTAGAGTGTAATTTTTTCTTTTGGTTTTGTATTACCCATTTCTGACCCCCATCCCCACCACCACCTCAATTAATGAACATATCTAACAAAATAAGGACTTCTTAGATGTAGGACTCAATGTTTCTTATTCCCCATCTGTTTCCCATATCTTACAAGTTACTACACACTACATATCATTTGGCCAAAAAAAAAAAAAAAGGGCTGGTTGGATTTTCTGTTTGCAGCAGTCTTTGCATGGACAGTTACAAGAGCTCTGCGGACATAGGATGATTAGACCACAAGTCTTCTTTTTTATATGTATATTTATATGTATGGGTATATATGTGCATGTGTGTATCTATTTATAATACATGCATATGTATAGGTATGTATTTGTGTGTATGTATGTATGCATATGATTTATTGGATTTTCCTCATGCTGGTATAATGCTAGGCAAATTCACCCTGCAGATTCATATTCTGTATTGGCTTTTTAAGTAGCATATGAAAGTATCAATATTCTAATACTGAAAAGTTGTTACAGGGTGCCTTTGTGAAATATTAGTTACATAGAATATTGAACAACTTTTATTTAAAAGACTGGATGATGTGAATTATATGCAGTGAAAATGCCTCAGAAGCACAAGGTCCTGAAACTGAAGGAGTTTGTTACAGGATGCTGTCTCATTAGTTTTCAACTACAAATTCTTTTCTCTTAGATTTCTTCTCTAGTCTCCTATCTGTTTCATATTTTATCTGCTGCTATGTTTATGTCCAGTCATTTTGTTCAGGTTGCACTTTTTTTTGCATTGCCCATGGACGAGTTATTTGCATTTTTTTGTAGAAATGAAGAGGCTGCACTGATGGGATACTTACACAATGTGTTTTCCGTCACTGCCAAAGGTCCTATTTAGAGTTTTGTCTTCAGAGGCAGCCATTCTGTGCCTTGCCACCTTCTGAAAAAAAATCTTCCTAATTCTTTTCCTTAATGTATCTGAAAGATAGGACCACCTGCTTAGTTTCTCTTCTTTTATGTTCAGATGGAATTTTGTGTGTTTTAATATGTGCCCATTGCCTCTTGTCCTGTTGTGGCTATTACTGAGAAGAGCTCTTTATTCCCCCACATCAGGTAGTTATGCACACTAATGAGATCCCCCTGAGCCTTCTCTTCTCCAGGTCAAACAGTCCTGGCTCCCTCCACCTCTTCTCATATGAAAAATGCTGCTGTCCCTCAATTATCCTTTGGCCATACTCTGGGTTTTCTTCAGTAAGTCCATATCTTTCTTGTACTGGAGAGCCCAGAACTGGGCCCAGCACTTCAGATGGGATCTTGCCAATACTGAAAAGATGGGAAAGATCACCTCCCTTGACCTACTAGCAAGGTTCTTCCCAATGCAGCCCAGGAAGCTGTTGGCCACCTTTGCCACAAGGACACATGGCTGGTTCACAGTCAGCTTGCCAGACACCAGAACCTCAAGATCCTTCGTTGCAGAGCTGCTTTCTAGGTGGCCTCAAACTACTGCTGCATGAGGTTTTTCCTTCGCAGATGCAAGACTTTGCATTTTCCTGTGTTGAACTCTAAGAGGTTCCTCTCTGCCTAGTCGAGGCGTGGCACAACCTTCTGGTGTATCAGCCACTCTTCCCGGTTTTATATCATTAGCCAACTTGTCCAGGTCATTAATGGTGGAGTTAAATAGGATTGGACCCAATACTGACTCCTAGCAGATATCACTAGTGACTTTTCTGCAACTGTACTTTGTATGACTGACCACAACCCTCTGGGCCAAGTTGTTCAGCCAGTTTTTCATCCACCACACTGTCCATTTATCTAGCTAGCACGTTGTGGATTTGTCTATTAGGAAGTTCTTGCAGTCAGTATCAAAACTCTTACTAAAGCTGTGGTCATTGAATCATAGAATCATAGAATAGTTAGGGTTGGAAAGGACCTTAAGATCATCTAGTTCCAACCCCCCTGCCATGGGAAGGGACACCTCACACTAAACCGTATCACCCAAGGCTCTGTCCAACCTGGCCTTGAACACTGTCAGGGATGGAGCATTCGCAGCTTCCTTGGGCAGCCCATTCCAGTGCCTCACCACCCTTGCCGTAAAGAACTTTTTCCTTATATCCAATCTAAACTTCCCCTGTTTAAGTCTGAACCCATTACCCCTTGTCCTGTCACTCCAGTCCCTAATGAAGAGTCCGTCCCCAGCATCCCTATAGCCTCCCTTCAGATACTGGAAGGCTGCTATGAGGTCTCCAAGCAGCCTTCTCTTCTCCAGGCATTCACTGTTCTCACTTCATCCATGAAACGAGCCACCTCACTGTAGAAGGCTACAAGGTTGTTCAAGGAATATGTAGTACTGTATTTCCAGAACGTAAACTAATCTTGCTATTTTAATGTCATTAGTGACATAATGTTAGTCTTTTACTGTGCAGTTTCTGTAGAAAAGAAAATTCTGAAAGCCCCTCTATGAACACTGTATGAGTTACTGTAAAACCGTGAAAAGACTGCTCCTTGTACTAATTTTTTTACTGCTTTGGAAAGAAGAAAGCATAGACGAACACTTGCTGCAGACCAAATTCCACACTGAAAAGATTCTTTAGAATATTATTTCAGAGCTAAAGTACCTCACAGCTTTCCCTTAGAAAATTCCCCTCCCTACTCCCCAATTTAAATCACAAGGAATCTATCTAACATTGCAATGGCAAATAGGGTCACACCTTTTCCTGAAAAAGCTACACCTTTCCTGCAAAAGTCTTCAGAACATCCTAGTATTAATATTCAGTGATGCATACTGCATTGTTTTACAAAGAAAATAACTGTCAGTCTGCTTCAGTTAACACTTTTCCCATTGTTTGCGCTGCAGTTAGTTTACTAACTAAAAATATCTGAGTTTGAAATTCTGGTATTAAAAAATACTTTTGTTTTCATAGAATCATAAAATGGTTTGGGTTGGAAGGGACCTTGAAGATTATCTCGTTCCAACCCCTGACACGTTCCACTAAACCAGGTTGCTCAAAGCCCTATCCTGCCTGGCCTTGAACACTTCCAGGGAAGGGGCATCCACAGTTTCTCTAGGCTACCTGTTCCAGTGTCTCACCACTCTCATATTGAAGAACTTCTTCCCTATATCTAATCTAGATCTCCCCTCTTTCAGCTTTAAGCCATTCTTCCTTGTTTTATCACTATATGCCCTTGTAAAAAGTCCCTCTCCAGATTTCTTGTAGGCCCCTTTTAGGTACTGGAAGACCGCTATTAAGTCTGACAGCCCATTGCATAAGCTGGGCATTTCCATGAGCAAAGTGATGCAAAATTGCAAAAAAATGGCCTTAAAGAACTGGAAAGTGGGCCTGTAGTCATAATTCCCATACTGTTTGTTCATACTTGCTCCCTTTTTGGATTTGAGTGTATGCCATGTTTCTTGAAATGCTGCTTTTAATATATGTGTAGTAGAATCTGGCTCTGCAGAAGAGAAATTGTTAGCCTCTGCAATCACTGAAAGGTTTTATCCATTTGTAGTGATTTTTATATTGCTGTTCTGCTGTTTTCATTTTCAACAGTTTCTTATTACAAGTATTTTTTGTATTGCGGCATCATCATTCTAATATTGCCAATTATTGAATAAAAATATGCAAAGCCTCATCTACTTTGGGATATTGTAATGTAGCTCTTAGGGCAGAAGTTAAGCATTATCAGTAATGCCATAACTGCAGGTAGAAACACAGTGTAATGGTTTCAGTACTGGACACTGCAAATAAGGGGCTCCTCCATTCTGGCTATCTACAGTATTGGTCCTGTTCAGACCAGGACTCCTGTTGGACAGACTCTTCACAGTATTACACGTGGCTGTTTTCAGTATGTGATTCTGTACATCTTCAGTTTCTTTAGCTCCATTTGATACTCTCACAGTGCCTGTGCTTGTGGGTAGGGCATAAAGAAATTTCTTAAGAATAAAAAGTTGTGCTGCAGTTTAAGCTGCTACCAATCCCCTACATTTCTCCACTCTTGATGATGCCATTCATCTGTACTTACATTAGCAATACTGAAGCTCTAGCAGAAGCAGGCAGCCACATCCTCGGCTGTTTTAAGTACCATTCACAACACCTTCTCTCATCACAACTGCTTAAACAAGTGCTTGCAATAAAAGCAGCAGTTAGTGGTCCACTGATCATAGTTTCCAGTTTCCTCTGGGGAAGGTTGAACAGCTTTGTCAACAGTAGGAAATCCCAGTAGTGTTTCTGGAGATGCTTAGTAGTGATGCTTACAGGTAATGCAACAGCTCAAGTGTGAGTTCAGTGTTGTGCTGAGTACAGTTGAGGTATACTTTTATGCAGGATCAAGCCTGAAAGTGACAAAGATACTCAAATTAACTGCAGATTATTAGAAGTTCTCCTGGGGCTACATCCAGACATATTGGTTGTATGCTGAGAACAAGATTCTGTGTGTTCCCCTTTCACTGATAAATAGTAGACTTCAACCTCCGTCACTGTTTAATCTAGCACCTTTTCTTGGTACTAAACTCACTTTGAAAAGATGTTTTCCACTTGCCAGATGGTTATTTTAACTGGGATGTATTCTGTCATGTGTTGGATTGATTTCATAAGCCTATATGAAACCACCTGTATGTGGTTTAGAACACTTCAACTCAGTGGAAAATAAACTGTTTTTTAAAGTGGCAAAACATTGCTCTATACAAAAGAGAAGTCTTACTAGACTTTGTGGAATTATTGCTACACACTATCTAAAGTTTTATTATGGTTAGGATAAGTACAGTGCATTGCTTTCAAGGACAACCATGAGCCTCTGGGCACAAGCACAGGCTGGGTAGATGAAGTGGGCAGAATCCTACAGTATGACTGAAGGGAACTGGCTCAGCGAGTGATCACAGGCAGCTCAGTCCTCTCTTCTGTGCCACCTTCTTCCTCTAAAACAGAGGCAATAATACCTCTGTAGTGTATTTGGAGTATGTCAGATGACAATTCCTGTGCAAAAGAAAGAACTTTTATCATCCTTAGGCAGAGTAGATTGACTTCAGTAGTTCAGTCAATACAGCTGTAAAGCTTTAAGGAGTTGGATCTAAGTCTTCACTGTAGTTTTGTGCAATTATGAAATTTTTATTATGGAATTGATTCTCAAGGTTAAACTAAGGTTTGGATTGTGAGACTAAAGGACAAGACACTCCTGGTAATATTACTGTTAGAAGCCTAGGAGTAAATTAGAAGTGGAAAAGGTTGTTGAGGTGAAATACTGTTTTAATTCAGTATTGTATTTTTCAATCCTTATTTTATTAGGATTGTCAGGGGACTTCTTGCGTTCTGGACGATACTCTGCTCATACCATCAATGGTGCCTGGTCCCCCTGGTCTCCATGGTCTCAGTGCAGTCGTGACTGCAGTAGAGGTATACGGAATCGCAAACGGGTCTGCAGCAATCCTGAGCCCAAGTATGGGGGACTTCCTTGCCTTGGCCCATCTCTAGAGTACCAGGAATGCAACATCTTGCCTTGTCCAGGTAAGAGTCAGGTAAAGACAGTAGTATATGAAAATAACTCATCTTCAAGGCTATATCTTGCAATAGCTCATTTGGTGGTTTGGAGTTTTTTAATCGGTGGATTTGGAGTTTGTTGGGGTTTTTTTTTAATAAATCATAGCTCAAATTTACCTTTATAATGTAAGTGGATTTGGGTAAGATTCCCATGTGATGTCAGTTTATCATCAACAATTTTAAGAGCTATGTCTTTTTTCACTTGTGAGACTTTAACTATAAAAATATAATTTTAACAAATAAACTTATAGAAAAATAAAGACATAAGAAATCTGGTGAGACATGAGAAATCTGGCCTAGTCTTTATTTAAATTCAAAATATAATTTTCATCACAAATGGTTGTTGGCATTAAATTTGTGCTAGATTCTTAGCGTAGAGCCTCCAGCAAATAAGGTTCAGGACTGATCACCAACTAGATGGTAATAACTCTAGTAGTCCATAAAGGTTGGAATCTTGAGCTTCTCCTTCTTTGAATGTTGTTTTATGATTCTTTGAAAAGGATTACAAATAGAATATATGTTTTGAAGAAACTACTTTGGATTATAAATCGTTGTATCTTAGATATTTTGGGGGAAAATGTCTTGGTTTCAGTCACCCCCCACTTTTCATAAAACAGACATCCAAATTCAAGGGCTTTTGAGCTTTGCAGAGGCCTTATGGAAGAAAAAAGGGTAGAAAAGAAAACATGAACAAAAGAAAGTGCAATTGGAATAGGAGGAAAAAAATCAGGTTAAGAAACAACAGACAGGAAGGAGGACAATGAAACTCAACAATAAAATGTAGAAATAAGCTTTCATGCATCTTTAAGTGTATTAATTATGTGTAACAGTGCAGCGTATTTTATTATTGAACACTTGGAGCTTTTGGCATTTGCTTAAGTGTGGACCTGAAGGATCACTATGGAAATATTCATATTACATATGTATATTACTATAGTAAAACATACGTGTGTGTGTATTTATCTGTATATATGGGTACAAGTTAAGCTGTATATAAATATACTGTATAAAAATATACCATAGGTATATTTTTTAATGTATTTTGTCTAATAATCTTACAATAGCAATGTTTTTCCTAAGCTTTTTAAGCCCTTTGACAATCACTGTCCTTTCTCTGCATCAGAATTTAGGCAGTAGATCTGTGCAGAAGGCAGGGTTTCCCTTTCAGAAATATACAGTTTCTTGAAAAACGCTTCTATCTTGAATTGGACAAGAAGAATATGTTTTGGCAGATATCCCACAAATGCAGCAGCTCTGTTAAGTGTTCTGATTGTTCAGTGAAAATGAGCTTCTCTGCAGTTTTATGGCTACTGGGAACAGTAGGATCATGTGGCAACTTGAGTGCCTCAGGCAGCCCAGGCCTCCATCTCTCCTGCTGGTGGGACAGATCCAAAGGAAAATTTTGTTGGGAATGCCTGTTTTGGTCTATGTGAATGTCCTTTGAGACACTGAGGTTTTGAAATAGGCACTTGGGCCCAAAAAGCCAGCGCTTTCTGGTGATATTTTCTTGCTGCATACTTCAGATGCTCATTGTGTAGCTTCTCTATCTGGCAGTGTAAGCATCTGAGGAGATGAAGGGGATGGATTATATGCTTCTTTCTGATCTTAGAGGCACGATGAGTGAAGGGTGACCGTGTTTTCTACACCAAGCAGTGTGAGAGAGAGGTGGAAGGGAATCAGCAGAGAACCAACAGTTGGCAGAGAATTATAAAACTGTGGCCCAGATCTCCATATTTTCACAACCCTGGTGCATGCTCTAATCCATTAGTTCCCAAACTGAAATCGTAACATCTTGCTTTTCTTGAATTATAAAATTATAAATAATTCTATTTCATGTGGCTGAACTGTTCGTTTGTGAAAAAAATTAAAGGTTGACAGTAATACAGTGGGTCAGAGACTTAGGAGACCACTGTAATAACATGTGCAAGCCTCCCCGGGGATGCACACAGTAGGTGAAACAAGCTGGAACATAGCGCCTCCTCATGGTTTCTTTTTCCCTTGTGAAGAGAAGTTCCCTGTCAGGCACTGCCTTCAGCTTCCTTTGAAACGGGTGAGTAGTGTAGTAACAGTTAACAGGTCTGCTCACAAGCACCGAGATATCTGATTGTATTACCATATTGTAGAAACAGAATTACGTTCAGTAAATTGGCCCAGATTATCTATAAAGTGGGGTCAGATTTGTAGTTTGTCTCTTGCTATTGATTCTTAAATTATATATCTTGATTTTTTTTTTCTTAAATAAGTTAAAGGTTTTCAGAAGTAGTATTTTTAATTAGGTCTACAGCTGGTAGACTGTTATGTTTTTTCAAAGGAAAGTATTCTAACAAGTAAAACACAGTTACGCAGACATAATTTGATATAGAGGCTCTTGGTTTTTATGAGGTAACCAGAACCCAAAACTAAAAATACATGAAGTTGTTAGGCAGAACTTGAAATTGTGTTTTTATAAAAATTATTCCCTTTTTTGCTATGTATGAATTGTGACAGGCCTTTCTGAAGCAAGAAGGGATGTCCTAATTTATTTAATAACATTCTTCAGAGACAAGTTTCATTTTTCTTTTTAGTGCAAAGCAAAACTGAATAAAGATGTAGAGCTTGAACAAAGTATTTAGATATATTATAGCCTGCAAGGAATCACAAAGTTCCTCAACTGCAGAACTACTGTTTGCCAGTAAATAAGAAGAAACGTAAGGGCCTAAGTCAGATCTCAAATAAATCTGAAGGGAAAACATTGCAAGCAGTAGATGTAATTGACTAGTTTTCTGTCTTTAAGACATGGAAGAGTAAAAAATTGTTGGAGAATAAGGCTTATACATAAATTAGCTCTGATTATAAATTTGTAGAAAGGGAAAAATTTTTTATTAGAGAAGCATACTGATGAAATTGAATTCTCTCAATTTTTAATGAAAATTGCAGATAGTTAAATTGGTGAGTAAATGTGAATATCTATTAGGTTGACATATGTAAGACCTCATAAACAAAGGGGAAACATAAGTAATACATGAGTGAAGAGCCTTTTCTCCAGCACCATGAGTGCAACCCTAGCAGACCTCACAGCAGTGGCACAAGGGAGAGCAGCCAGAAAGAGAAACATGGTTGGATCAATATTCAGCCTTCTTGTTAACTACTGTGCTGCAGACTGGATTTCATTTTCTGCAGAGTTGTATTTAGGACAGCTGTATAAAGTCAGTCTTACCTTAGCTATCTAAGTGAGTTTCTAAAATGTCCTTATGGGGCTTTGATCACACAGCCCTTGCAGATGTTTATGAGGAAGACTGGTACATGTGTAAGTCTCATTGTAGTATTGACTGTACCCTCCTCATATGGACTAGGATGTAGATGGAGTTGCAGGGACTGAGTAGAAGTAAACATATCAGGCCCTTATTGCTAGTGGGAGCATCAGGGATTAAAATAGGGACTCTTCATAGTTCATTCTCACCCATGTAAATAAGTGAGGTGCAGACAGAAAGGCTAATGAAAGTGAGGAGATTTTGTTCTGACCTTGTCTTGAAAGTAATAGCCATAGTACTAGAAATAAAGATGCAATAAAGAAAAATTTGATGCTTTCAAAGATTTACCTGAGCTCCCTCAGGCTAAGGACAGCTTTACTTGCTCTCTGCTGGCACAGAACTTTTTAGTTACAGACCAGTCCAGTCACAAGCCTTTCAGAAATCTTCTGGTTAGTAGGAAGGGGTGAGATGGCAGCCATACAGAAGCTTTCCTGCTAGTGCAGGCTCAGGTTCTTTGCTCCCTGTTCTACTTATTGCAGACAGGATCAACCCCCTATGATGTAAACTGCTGGGAAAGATGAGTGTTGGAGAAACATACTGATCAGTGCTTAAGTCATGCTGAAAGTCAGTAGGACTTTTTGCTTCTAAATGAATTAGAATCTGGGTTCAGTGTCACCCAGAAACAGTAAGTGCTCTGAGGAAATGACACAGTGAAAAAGCCCGTAGCAATCACTGAGTATACAAGACGCTTCTGTCTGGTTAAGTGTCTTGCAGCCTTTTTTTAAATACACTTACTAATATATTAATAGCCAGTAATTTATGGTGCTGCAGAATCCCAGAACTTAAAAAAAAAATACTGAAGCCATCAAGGACCTGCTGTCAGCAGCTACTATTAAATTTTTCTTGAGCCTGTAGGGGAGAGAGAAACAGTGACATTTTTCCCACAGCTTGTAGCAAAGTGAATGGTCCACTGATGTGCGGGTTGATAGCAGTCACTGGGCAGATTATTTTTTTCATGGTATTTGAAGGCTCAATATATAACAGTAAATGGAACAGTGCCAGAATATTGCTAGAAATTGTACCCAGGGCTGGGAATATGATTTGTCTATATTGTACAAGTTTTAGAATGATCCTCATACAATTTTTGATTTCACTAACACTCTCCCAAATAATCTGCAGAAATAGTTTGGGAGTCAGTGTAGGGTAAGGCCTGTTCCCAGTACTCAGTTTCCATGTGGCCAGACTACTTTGAGGGGCACGAGAATTTGCACCATTGTCTTGCACTAGCAAATCATGCTTTGGCCCTGTGCCTTAGCTCCTTTTCAATGGCTCAGAGATGTGGTGAATAGAGACGAGCTGGCAAGCACTGAAGAGCTTCAATAACTATGGAAAGGATCTGTGAATACTCACTGACATTTCTATTTTCTTTGAGTTACTAACACGTGGTCAATATGAAAAGAATCTATAATCAGACATATTAGGGCTTTGTTGTCCTTGGGGGCTTGCAAGATGCTTACATTATGAAGAAAAACAGATGATGAAGAGAAGCATTATTTGAATAGTAAATTCTGCAAATTTACAAAAATTACAGGCATTTACTGTCTAAAAGATATGTTTTCCTGAAATTAATAATAACTAAACATAAGGTATTCTGTTGTAGTTCACAGTATTCATAGAATCATAGAGTGTTTAGAGTTCGAAACGACCTTAAGATCATCTAGTTCTAACCCTGCTGCCATAGGCAGGGTTGTCTCACACTAAATCATGTCGCACAAGGCTCTGTCCAGCTGGGCCTAGAACACTGCTAGGGATGGAGCATTTACCACTTCGTTGGGCAACCAGTTCCAGTGCCTCTTCCTTATATCTAACCTGAACTTCTCATGTTTAGGTTTAACCCATTACCCTTTGTCCTATCATTACAGTCCCTGACAAAGAGTCCCTCTTTGGCAGCCCCCTACAAGGCTGCTATGAGGTCTCCACGCAGCCTTCTCTTCTCCAGGCTGAACAGCCCCAACTTTCTCAGCCTGTCTTCGTA
>WYDI02004868.1:0-46913 GCA_009867235.2 Psittacus erithacus
CAGCGGTTTGTGTTATACCTTAGTTACTGGACTGTTCTTATCTCAACCCGTGGGAGTTACATTCTTTCGATTCCCCTTCCCATCCCTCCGGGAGTGGGGAGGGAGGAGGACACGACAAGTTGTGGGGGGGAATGAGCAGGCTACATGCTTTTCTAATTTACCACTAAGCTTAAACCACGACACTGCCCCACTGGTCTGTGCTTCATCACTGTGATGAAAGTCCAGGCAGTCCCAAACACAGTAGGCAGAAAGCAAGATATGTATCAGAAGGTTAGCTGACTCACTGCTGGTGATGGAGTGAGTCGGTTCTAAGATCTCAAATATTCTTGCAGCATCACTTGGACTGGTCTGCCCAGGAATCATTGTTACTGGGAGAGACTGTATACATCCAGAGTTTGTGGATGCTTGATGACCGTTGCTGTGACATATCCTGTCACAATCCAGTCCAGAACAAAGACCACTACATGGCAGTCATTTAACTGACTCAGCACCTGAAATGTGTGGGTAAGGGCACAAAGGAACATGGTCCATCACCAGGGAACCCTGACAGGATGAAAACTCAGGACTGCATCCAGAGTGCATGACCTTGGCATCATCTAACCCAGCCAATTCACCAGTCTATCAATCTACACTTATTATTTGCTTGCTCTGTTGCAGCAGTGTGCTGTTTAATGCAACTGCTGCCAGTCCCTATTTCATCCCAGCTAAAATCTCATTCTGCTCCTTATGCAGCACTGGCGGCTGGGGCAGCAAATTAGGCTTCTTGGAAACTGAAAGGTCCTAAAACAGCCATAAAGTGTGCTCTAACAGCTACTACAAATTGTTAACCATTAGGAATGGGGCACAACTGTATCACTGGGTGTTGGTTTTGGTTGTTTTTTTCTTGTCTTTCCCCTTCATTGCTCACAGATTTAAGGAGTGGGGACCATCATCCCTTTTACACTGAAGTTGCCAGATTTCTACTGTTACTGTGGATGATTTCCTATATCCTACAAAGGTTTGCAGAAACAAACCAAGCTTGATGGGTGACAACAAGGGTAAGTGGGAAATAAGGCAGCTAGGTGAATGGGTGGCTGAGGTATGACCTGCAGTAGCAGGTAGTGCTCTAAGGTGCCATGGGTGAGCACCAGTGCAGGAGAGCTGCAGATTCACTGGGAGCTCTGCTGAGCAGGATCTTATGTCCTCAGTGGATAGAGGGAGGTGGGACAGGGTGAAGGCAGGGAGTGCAAGAGTATCCATTACGGAAATGAAGCCTGTGAGGTAACACCAGTGGTGGAGGTAAGGGACTGGTTAGGTGAAGTCAGTGATGGAGATGGTGAGCAGTGGGGAGTGAATTGGCAGGGGCTCCTTACTGTGGCTCTGTGATGCTTGTGATGGTCACCAAAGCAGCATGGCACCTTCCCTGTGCGGGAGCGAGGTCACCATGAGCAATCAATGCCTTATAGCTGCCCTGCTGCACCATGAGTTCCTGAGGTCCCTTTGTGCTATGGGTGGAGGCTCTATGTGTGAGTACCCTGTGAGATGAGTAAGGCTTGGTAACCTGATACATCACATTTCTTGTGTCCAGAGAATCTGACATGTCTCTTTCATAAGCACATATGAAGAGAGATGCTTGGTTAACTTGGATTTTGCTGTCTTTGTGGCAGAGTGGGAACATTGCAAGGGGGGGAGCCTTTCTCCCCAGCTTAGAAAGAGGAGGAAAACCCACAGCATAAACCCAGCCAGGTTCCCAGTCAGGGATCCAGGCAGGTTTGTTTCCAGAAACCAGGCATTAGGGATTTTACACTGGGGAATTTTGTCAGTGCCTGTGTATTTAGTCAGATTTTCCTGTAATAAAGCTACATTTTAGTCACTCTGATTCTGATAACATGGGAACTGGCACGTAATTTGTTTCCAGAGCTGTTTTTTCCTGATCCTGAAGGAGCTGCTTCCACAAGATTTTTCATGAACAAATCTTTTTGTCTTTCAGCACGTTTTTTTGCTTTTCATAATTTTTAACCACTGTTTCCAGTGCCCTTCTCCCTGGACTATGCCCAGCCACAGTGGCCTGGGTTTGTAATTATGGCAAAAACTTGTCTCATGACTAGGCGATGACTAGAGATAATTCCCCAGAAGAAACACCTACAGATGAATGCCATTTTTGCTCTTTTCCTCTCCTTTTGCTTGGATTTGTCAGGCTGCTGCTCATCCACTGCTTACTATTTTAACCCTTCAACTATACCTTTTCTTTTGAGATCATTCCAAATATCAGAGAGTATTTCCAACATGAAAGCATTGCCATATTTACCTCAATACTCCTTAAAGTCCTGAAATGTGACTATAATTCAGAAATTAAAATCAGCCTAGTTGCCTGTCCTGAGTTTGCCAGTAACAACAGTATGTGGGTCTGACTTACTCTGTACCGACAATGAAAACACGTGAACCTTTTCCAGCAGAATGGTGGGAGGTGTTGTGACTCTTTGTGATTTTACATTTAAGTTGCACCTCCATTGGACGGAAAATGCAAAGTCCTGCATCCAGCAGGAAAAATTGTTGGAGCTGTGCCATTTCTTTTGGGGCGGTTTGCTCCATAGTCTAGTGTCTTGATGGCAGGTGTGGATAATGGGTTCTTTTGTGGCCAATATTTAAGATCTAGGGATTTAATTCTCAAATGTTTGTGAAATGATCTCAGTAGAATTAGGATAAGACACTTACACATTTTCACAAAAAACACAATATGCATTTTAATGCATTTCTTAGATTTTTCTTTAATATTCTTTTTTCCCTGATATCTGTGTTGGAGAAGAAAGGAACCAAATGAAAATAACTTATGTACAGTGAGAATTGAGCATGGCACTTTGTGGCATGAATCATATCTCTCCTTAGGGTGAAAAACTTCTCACAGATACATGTTTGGCTGTGTCTTCTTTCCAGGTTAGGGACATACATGGGTTCCTTGATATGCTGTAGTGCATTCAACATTGATGCTCTTGTTTTTAAGCTAACTTTTAGTGATACTGAATTTGATTTGGAGACTTCAGCGGGGAGTGACATGGTTTCCTTTAGCATGGTAAGCGCGCTATTTGGGAATGCTGTGTACACTGACATTCACAGTGACCTCACCCCTCAGTGTGAATGCAGAAGTTCCTACAATATGCCAGTCTTTACATGTGTGTGCGCATGTCAGAAATCCTGGGCCAGAATATTGTGCCTGGATTTGTGAGCCAGTTGATGCGTGAGCTAAAGGTGAAAAAAATGCTACTGCTCCACTTAGGAAGCAGCGACCATAAGTCACCCTTAGGCATCCTTTTCTGGGGAGAAAGGAGAACGACACCGCAGCTGTGGAACAACCAATTCTCCTTGAGCTGTAAGAGCAGAACTGCTAAGGTGTCCTCTGGGGAATCCTTAGCAAACTCAATGGGTACTTTCAGCTGGCTTTCATGTGACTCTGTGTAACTGCTTAGCAGGAGCTCCTCTGTGGAACTGAGACAAAACTGTGTGTGCTCGTGTGTGTGTAGTTTATATTTACAGCAAAATTAACAGTTCCATAAGATAAACAGGGATTAGCATTTCACCTTTTTTGCTTGGGAAAAAACAGCTTGACTTTTTTTGGGAAAAAAGAATGAGAACAGAAGCAGAAGAATCCTACCTCTGCCATCTTCACCTCTGCGCAGGGTTCACATGTGCAATCTCCAGTACAATGTAGGCATTGCTGTTATGGGTGTACCTCTAAGCAATGTAACAGAGATATTCCAAAGTACTCAGTAATGTTTTGGACTCTGAGTCAACCTTAAAGGTCTACAGAGGAGAAATGGGATTCCGGAATATTTTGGTCATCTCAGGGGTGTTTAATGTAATGGGATGTTTTTAATACTGGTATACATCTAAGCAGTGTCAGATATTAATTGTAGCATTGCATCAGTGACCTTAATCCTCATAACTAACAAAAAGTCTGCTTCTCCTTGATGGTGTCACACCCTGAATACCCAGGAGCGCTGTACCTTGCAGGGGCGCCTGGAACAGCAAAGTGTTGAACCATGAACAAGTGAGGAAGACATCAAGGGGATCCTCTACTAAGAGGCAGCATATTTATGCTGTTGGGATGCGGCAAAATGGCTGAAACCTGTAGCTGTCTCCTCTCTTCCTTCAAGCCAGCAATGCTTCTACTGCACCAGCTGCAATCTGTGGTATAAAGTGGAACCACTGGTCTCTCCGATGGTTATAATGATGCTTATTCTCAGACTGAGTCCAGGATCAGGCCAAAGCTGCTTCAGGGACCCAGGAAGCACAGCATCATTTCTGGCTCCCACACAGCCTTCACCTGCAATGCACTGAGTAGAGTCCAAAATATATTTTGCATACAAATTAATGAGATACATTTATAGCACCCCTTAGACAGCTTTATTCTGTTAGTGCTTACCTTTATTACTGTGTAACATACTCGGCTCTCATTGTCATAAATTGTGCTCTACTTTTGAAGGGGGGAAATAATTCCATATAAAAGATAAATAAATATGAGGAGCAAAATGTTGTTAATTCCTATGTGGCTACCGAAAAAATGGCAAAGTCATCCCATACATAAGTAAAACATCAGATCCTGACACTTGGTAATTAGAATCTTTTGGCTGACTTCAACGAGCTTAAAGTCAGTTCACATGGGAACATCCCTGCTCCTGTCCCTGTCTTGCAAGTGCATGATGTAGTAGGGCAGGGCATGCACCACTGCAGCTTAGGGGTTTCTGCAGGCTTAGGAGCTTCTGGGGAATGTGGTGTGGTGGCCTTACAATAATCCATACAAGCTAAGTATAGTTTTATCTGCAGTAGTATCCAGATGATTCCACTGGTGATACTCATTTTGCTTCCAAAGATAGGTAGCAAAGTTAAAAATAAATGGATGGAAAATAGCTTTCTGCTGCACTTGGCCAACCTAACCTGTGGGTTTCTGCCCTGCGGTATGAAAGTGTCTGTGCTGTTGGCAGGACATTTGCAGTGTTTGATTTTGTGTATTTTCTTACACACATATTTAATAGCCAAGGGCCACTGGTCCTTGCTATGCTCAGGCCATTTCCATGTTGCTCTGCCTCTCTTGACTTCAATTTGTACTGGAATAAGCAACAGAAGTGACACAGCTCTGCTGCCTATTCAGCCCCTTACCTGTCTCCTTTAAATCACAAGTCGCATCCCAGCAGATTAAGGTAAATTTCAATCAACAGCAGTTTAAATGACTAAATTGGATGATGAAGTGCAACAGCTGAGTTAGAGCTATTTCACTACTTCTGAGGTACCCTCCAGGCAGGGAGAGGGGCAGGGGATGTGGGTGAAACCTTCCTGCAGTGGGATTCACCAGGTCTCATGAGTCACAGCCATTAGAAATCAGGGAAACATATGCGAAGAAGTATTATTCAATGTGAGTGAAGGCTGCAAAACTGGATTCTATTGTAGGAAGGCTTTAAGTTATATTAACCTATTTCTGTGAAGCATGTTAAAAATTTCACTTTGTTTGAAAAAATAAAACCTATTAGATTTAATGTTTCAATTACACAGAAAATTTTAACCATGTAGACTTCATAGGACTTCTCCAAACACACTATTTTTATCCCAAGCTCTCTCATTTCATGTAAGTTTCCCTATACTTTGCAGCAATGGAAGCTGCAGTGATGGACATGGATGCTGGAGGTGACCCACATACCACTGGGGATGCAGACATCTTCTGGGCTGTGTCATAGAGCCCTCTGCTCTCTGCAGGCAGAGTGGCTGCTGTTTGGCCACACACACTGGCTATTAGTGAATGCTTTTAAATAGCTTTTTGAACTAAGTGTATTTATTAGACAGTTCAGTCTTTGATTGTAGTTCTGGTCTGCTCAGCAGAGGCTCTGCAGTGTATTCAGATGTTGCACTCTCCTCGCCTGTCCTACAAATAATACACAAAGTATCATACATGATACCAAGTGCAGTAGACCTGTATTTACTGCAAAATGGCATTCTTGGGATGCATATAGCAAAATAAAGAAAAAAAAGATTTTTCTGTATTTCCTTACAGACCCTCTCCTGAAAAGGCTGCTGTTGTCTACCATTCATAACTAACTGCATTTCTGAGTAATAGAATAATTCCTTACATCTGAGGGTAAATGTACAGTATTATGGCATAATCAGCTACGATGTATTTCAGCAGAGCTTTGAGTAAGTGAAACATTGCAATTCAGAGGTTATCTTGAAGATCAAATCCCCAGTCAGAAAGCTACATTGTTGCCTTCATTTTCCTTTCTCAACCCCATGAAGGCTTAATTGGCAGCTGGCTTGCATTGTGATCTCCCAGCTTCTTAGAATTTTCTTTTTTGTTACAGGTCTTTTTTTTTTTTAATGAGCATTTTCTCGAGGGAATTAATTATTACTTTGACTGGTATATTCATATATTTCTATCAAGAAGTTTTATAAATTACCAAACTCTTGACACAGTGTGCAACCATAAAAATCACAAAGAGTATCTGTAGCTCTTTCTAATCCCATTAAATCATTTTTTTCCATCTGAAGCTTATTCTCCTCTTTGTTAAATGACAACATTCAGATTCAATTGCAGCTAATGTCTAATGTGCATGTGCTGTGAAACAGCTATGGATTCATAGAAGCTGCACCATAAGAAGAAATACATGTCATGAAGTGAGACGAGCTCAAATGAATGAAGAGTTTCATCACTGCGTGAGCATCATTTCTGCAGAGAGAATGCTCATTACAGACTTGACTTTTCTACCTTGTTTACACTTTATGCAGAGCTTTTAGAAACATGCTCACTGTGAGGCACTCTGTGGGAAAACACAGTTTCAGTATCAGTCACCATATTAACAAGGGGCCGTAGCCTGGGGCCTCAACTCTGTCTTTAGACAAGCAAACTTCAGGCAGGTTAAGGACTAAGACAAGCCCAAAGGCTTCAGCAGTGACTTAGCCACAGACTGAAAATACTGCATAGGTTGTGCTGCTCCAGAGCCAAGATCAGAAGCTGAACGTAGCAGCTGCAAGCCGGTTTTATGAGCCTGTCCTTGATCCACAGGTAATATGCACTGTGCCCTCCCAACACCTAGCAAAGCCTCTCATTTTCATCCAGGTGCATCCTTTTTCTTAGGCTCATTTCTGCCATTGGCTAAAATTTGCACCCATGTATTTATTTCCTGGATGGAAGCAGCTATTGCAAAAGACTTTGGGTTTCAGACAGGTTCATCATCATGTGGTGCCTTCCACAGATAAGGGTCTGGGACAGGAGACTTCCAAGCCCTGTATTTGCTTTGGTTTTGCTTGCAGTAAGTTCTCCATCTAGCTGGTCATCATGAGGAGTGTAGGGATGTTGACAGCCTGTGGGGAAAGTGGGCTTGGCACATCAGGGCTCTTTCCCACCAGTGTCGTTTGCACAGAGAGGACTGGTAAGCCACCCATGTGCATGAGTAAGGAGGCACCTTGTTCCCTTCTACTTTCTCTCCTTTCTGCCTGAACTGGCTTGCCAGAGTTAAAGTTACCCTCAGTGTTCAAGTTATAACTTTGTAACAAATGAAAACAGCAATTAAGGCTGCCACTTCATTCCTAAGTCACACCATTTTGTCTAATTGCAATATATATAGTACGTAAGATCATGCTGTGCTGGGGGATATATATGCAATAACTGAACACAGTGGCATGATTTAGTACAGACTGGCTTTGAATTTCTTTGTGTGAGCAGGTGGTGTTTCTACACTGCCTCAAATATATTCAACATGACACTATAAGGTCAAACTCCCCCCTTCTGAGGGCTTGGCTTTATTAGTAGCCCAAATAATAAATAAGAAAACACAAACTTCAGCTGAAGCTCTCTTTCTACAGTTTCCAGAAGAAATACCGTGGGTTTGCTCTCAGCATGCTTACACAGGTCTTGTGCTTTAAGGGACCTTCCAAGACTACTTTAAGAGCACTGCAGTTGGTGAACTAGTTCCTGCTAAGAAGTCGCTGTCCATCAGCTGAGAGGGGGTAGCCATTGGTGTGCTCCTTGCCCACACCATCTGTCAAAGAATGTATTAGCTTACACCCTCGTATGCCTTATAATGGAAGAAAGGCAAATATAGTACCTGTAACACCCACTTCTATAGAGGGGAGAAAGTGCTTGCAGCAACTACATGCCCTATTTTAATATAGTCTCAACAGTGTGCAATCCTCTAGGACAAAGGCACTGAGGTAAATGAAAGATGGGACAGACTGCAATATGCATTTGCTAAAGGCTGATTGTGGCAGAGTAACTGGATAGCTTTCTTCCCTGAGAGAACAGATTTTCTTGACTAAAGAAATGCAGTAGGTCTTATCTCTATGGACTTCTGAAAAGTAGGTAATAAGGTGCCACATGGGAAATTATTAGTTAAGCTGAATAAGATGGGAATTAGTTCAAAAAGTATAACATGGATAAGAAACTAACTGAAGGGAGATGTCAACTGCTTGTGTTCAAGAGGGAGATTCAGTCCTGGAATGAGGTTACCTGTTGCAAGGATGTGGGCTTACAAGGTTACTAGGACCTAGCCTTTATTTGTGAGCTTCATTTCAAAACTGTGGTGCAAAAAATAGGACTGTGCTAATAAAAATAAGATGACTGGTCACAAAAATCTGGGAGACATCATAAATGCAGACACAGCCAGAAGAACAGAACCACACAAAGTGCAGAATTGTGCACTTGGAGGTCATTGTTGCACACACTTTTGCTCTTCAGCTAGATATGGTCTTGGGAAGAGGGAAGACTGAGTTCTTTTTGTCACTCTGCCTCTAAGATGGTGGACTGATGGAGATGGTAGCTGTAATTCCCACATACATGATAGTTCCCGTGGTGACACAGCAGTGTCAGCAGCACTACAAGGAGCCCTCCTCTGAGTTCAGTGAGTAGCTCTGGGTGTCCCTGTGTCCAGGAACTGCCATGTGGGAGAGGGCTGTGGAAAGGCTGCAGGGCACAAATGAAAATGAGAACCCATCTGGTGAAGAGGCCACACAAAATCATCAGCTGTGAAGTCTAGTAAAACACAGGCTGAAGGGGAAGCTAGTTGTTCCCTGTAAAAACATCAAAAGGGTAAACACCAGGCAAGAAAAACAGCTATTTCACCTAATGGACAATGTTATCACAAGTATGAATATATATAAACTGAACAAATCCAGGCTGAGTTCTAACTGTTAAAGACTTGAGTTTCTAAAACAGCCTTTTGCCTGAAGTTATGAAGAATTACCTAATTTCTTTAAGTAGGGAACCTGATCAATTTATGAAATGAAACTACAAGACAATAATTTTGTTATAGCAGAGGATAAAGCTTAGTGAACAAAGATTACTTTCCTAGTTCTCTGCTCCCATGACCTGTTTAATTTTCCCAGGTTTAAGATCTTATTTTTCTAGCAAAGACTGTTTGACAGACTCAACCCAGAAATTCTTTTCAAAATACTTTGCATTAGTGAAAAAAAATATTAAAAATGTATCCTGTTTTACCTATGTGCTTGTTTGGTGACGATTTGTTCCTTGCCATCTCTATGCAAAGTTACTTGTGTTAAGGGGATTCTTAGTCTTTTACTTCTACCTTCAATGCAGCATTAAAAACTGAGGGCCCAAGGGGAATAATGTCATTCTACTATGAAAAATATACTAAATAAGGGTGGAAATATTCATGGAGATAACTCTCCTAAATGCAGATGCCATGGAAATATCTCCTTTTAACATTTGTGTCAAATGTTTCAGAGTTGGAGCAGTGCAACTTCATGCCCATTTTTGTCATTTTGAATTATCATATTCGTTCTTTTGCTATATCTGTACTAATTTTTTCCTCCCCAGATTTCTACCCCACTTCAGGCTGATCCAGATTCTGTCCCCACACATTGCTTAAATGAGCCAATGTCAAGCCAGAACTTGCACAAGGAAACAAGGTGGGTACAGACATGTTGAAATTTTAACCTTTCTGCGCTAATACTACCTCTAGCCAAAAATAAGTGGGGGAAAAATATCTCCGAATATGTGGTTTTAGCACAGGTTGTTTGGTGACATTTTGATTTACAAGGATGGCAAGTTTAGTCCAAAGGTTTCCACTGTGTGCGCTGTCATTGCGACCGGCTTTTACACAGCAGTGCGTGCTAATCAGTGATTAGGGAATAATGCAAGCATGACTGGTAAAAGATAACTGGAGAAAGCTCTTAAAAATTCAAGGCCCCTTCCCATATGTGATTTTTCCTAAATGACTTTGGCTTGCTCCTTCCTGAGGTGCATTGTAGGGGAAGGGTTTGAAGTTCCCTGAATTTGCATGTCTTTGCTGCTCAAAGTCAGAATTCTTTGTTTCCTGTACATTATGGGAGCACCTAAAGAAGAAAAAAAAGCCCTACCCACTCACACACACACTAAGTGGGCCTAGGGCACTTAATATTTTATTCTTATGAACAAGCTATATACAAGAAAAAAGCTATCCTGTGATGTGAACCAGTCAGTTTGCCAGTTTGAGCTGAGGAGCTGGAGTGACTGAGGCAATTCGGTTTCCAGCAGCTGCGAGAGAAACCTCAGGAGATGGCTGGCTCTGCACAAGCAAGCTAAGCTGTGCTTTACAGTTATGGCATTAAAGTCCAAACCTCACAGAAGTGAGTGAGCATCTGAGGAAAGCTAATCGGAACTCTAGGTAATGGACCTTAAATCTGCCCTGCACAGACTTTGACCCGGACTTTTCTCTGAAGATTTCGTAATTCTTGAATGTCCACATTGTATAGCAGAGTAAAATTCATTATACAGTGGTAAAGGTAATCAGCAGAGCATCTGGTTAAATTGTTCCAGGCAGAAGAGTGAAGGTAAAATATAGAGGAGCATATTAGGCTTTTATTTCATATGCTCTGTGTAGGCTGAACACAACGTAAACCGCTTTATCTTCTGCATGTTTCAATCTTAACTCTTTCAAACCAGTGTGCAGTGACCACAACTCTTAGAGAATGATTCTGGGTGAAATATGAATTCATGACTAAAGAATCCCCATTAAATGAGTAAACTTACCAAATTTATAATCTATATGCATAGAAAAATCATTATTTTACCACTTAGTTTGATAGCAAACGTTTATTTGAAAGAACACTGTCATTAGCAGCCTGCTTTCAATTAAGAATCTGTTCCTTTATGACTGTTTTTTGAAGACTTAACATCATGGCTGTTATATAAGTCTCATCAGCTTTTTGGCATAAGCATCCTTAGGCCAGATGCAATAAGGTTTCATCTGGGTAAATTGCGCTTTTAGTAAAAGACACAGTTAAAAAAAATTAAACCAGGTTTGGGTTTCATCCCACATTTCTCACTTTTACAAGTGACAGAAAAAAATGAAAATTTAATAATGAAAAGTAATGGTGATATTTACAAAGATAATGCTAATTTGTGCTGTGCGCTTGAGTGGTGGTGTGAGGTGAACATTTGTCTTTTATAACTGAAGCAGAACCATTAAACCTATTTCACACAGGCTGTCAGCCACCCATCCAGTGGCAATGCCTTTCAACCACAATTAAGCAGGCTACTTTAGGCTTTGTCTTTCTTTTACTTAAGTAAAAAACAAAAAAGAAAAGAAAAAGAAAAATCAAACTTTTCTTGTTAAAATTTATTTAAGAGAAATAAATAGTTCAATTTTGAGGTGGTTCACCAGCCTGCTACAGCTGAAGACTTATTGAAGGAATGTGGAGGGGGAAGACCAACTCAGCTGTGAAGCAGCATGAAAATCCACTGCAGAAACACTCCCCACCCCAGCAGCATCTTGCCTCCTCCACGCCCTCCCTATCCCACAGCTGCATCCTCCAAAGTATCCTCCCCATCCTCCCACCACTGCTGTGGGAGCTGCTGGGACTTCTGCCCCACACATCAGTTATGCCCCCCTCTATGCTTCCATACCGTCACCACCAACCCCCTCAGGAGTGGGGACAATCACCAAAGAGCGTGGGTGCAAAGCCAGCAGCACTGCTTTGTGTGCAGTTGAGTAACAGCAGAGAAATTGCTGTGCGCCTATGCAAGACAGCTCCCTTCTGCCCTGCTCTACCAGCATGAACCTGCTACATGGAAGGCAATGGGGGAAAGAGGAGGCAGAAGGAATGATGGGGACTCAGAGGCCCAGACTAAAGCAGGTGTTATTATTATCATGATTTTATTGACAGTATATCAGTTTTGGATGAAAACCTCAAAGATAATTCAAGTATCACGTTAATGGGAAGTTCTGTAGTATGTATTAAAGGCATTGTAAGGCTGCCAGAGCAAATCCTGTTTCAGCAGTGAAGTGGGTAATCTGTTGCATTTTTAAAGGCCATTCGTCCTGAGAGATTATGAGTTTATATTGCCTAAGGTTGTATTCCATCATTATAAAAGTGCTAGAATCATCCTTAAGATTTGTTTTACCTGTAGCAGCACTGTGAATTTTGACTTCTGCACTACATTCACTAACACTGGCTTTTTGACATTTGAGAGTTATCTTTTGGTTTCACCCGCTGCAGGAAAAAATTAGAGACACAACTTCTTTTAATAATGCAACTAGTGGTCCTACTTATTCAGTAGCCTCCAGCTAATGGCACCTTTCTTTACTTTCTATACAATCATCGTCACATACAAAAGCCTACTGTTAAATGATTAAGTCAGTGATCAGACTGTGATCTGTTTAACTTAACCCAGACTTTTCTCAACAAAAGGGATATGTCATTTTACACTTTCTCCAATAAAAATTCGTGTATGCTATGTTCTGTTAGTAGGAGGAAATGTAAAGATAAAAAGTAAATGCAATTACTGCACAGTGCTACTATTTTAACCAAAAAATGCCATGTATCCCCAATGTATCTCTTTTCTGCATAGAATACTTTTTATTTACAGTCATTCTTGAACCTGGACTTGGCAACTAACTCACTATTGTTTGTGTAAATTCGATTTTGGAAGAATTTATTTTTGGAAGAATGTAAGAGCTGATGTGACACTGCCTGCGTGCCTGCCCATTTTTCTGTTACATTTCCCTCTGCTATTCTGAGGAATTCTTTTGTTGCTGGGAAAGTTCATCAAAAAAGTACCTTTTGAGCAAGTGGAAGAAAAATATTGCAAGGACTGAAGGTTAAGCCCACTTCAGATTTAGCTGAGAAAGGGTAGAAAGGATATGCCCCCCGGAAGGAACTAGCCCTAGTCATGGTGACTCACCGGCAGAAATGATTTGCCAGGAGCACTGATATTCTTGCATGCTTATCAACAACCCACATTCTCTTCCTCAGCCTGGCTTCAGACAAAGGGTCGTTGAACATTTTTGTATTAACTCTACGCAGCCTCAGCATTTCTGGGCATGCTGGACCTGCTGGGACATCTTCTGTAGGTTCTGAGGGTGTCTGTTGAAACACAGACCGTATATAGACCTATTCAGAGACTATTCATCTAGACAGAACCTTCTAAGGCACCAAGTATTTAAGGAAATACTGTTTTAAGTAGCACAGTGAAAGCATTCTGTGTGTCCTTGATTCTCCCAATTGTGCTTAGTTTTACTTCTTGTTTCCTGCCCCCTGGACTTCAGTTATTGGTTTATAGAAAACTATAGGCAATATATTTAATTCATTTTGTACAAGTACCTATTATTTATGTTGATATGGAAAAGGAAAATTCAAAAACATCCTAATCTATTAAAATTTTAAAGAAAAAAGGGGTTGGTTTGCTGTATGTCAGTGAGAAAAATTAGGACGGTGTTCTTACACTGTCTTTTCAGAGGTCATATAGCACAGATTTTCTACTAAGTCCTGACCAACTGTTAAAGATGGCTTGACAAATGAAAAAAACTTTTGTATGTACAGATGGGAATTACTTACATCTGTAGGAGTCCTAGAAGATTTATACCTGAAAATCCTGGTGTGGTCTTACAAAGGAGAGTTTTGAATATGCTGATCCCTAAGAGCTGTTTGTAACCCACATCTGACCCACATGGGGGTTAAAAATTGGTGTCTTCCATGCAGGCTGGAAAAGAAAATGTTCAGTGCTACAGAAGTTATCTCCAGCAAATTTCCAGTGCATCCCCCAGTCACCCATTGATAAGATGGTCTTTTACAAGTAGGGCAAGGAGTTTGTGTTGGAATTAAAACAGCTGGTCAACACCTCTGCAACTGCCATCTCAGCTAGAGACTCTTGTAAGTATAGTCGCTGAGGGATGTGTTTTCCTGGGGCTAGCATGAATGAAATCTGATTGGAATCACAGGCTTGAATGAAGTTTGAGTGTAATCTAAAGCTGGGGACTATGAAGGTCTTTTAGCCATTACTTGGCATTACTGAACCTGAAAAACACAATGGTAGGAATACTTCAAATTATTTTGAATAGAATATGAAATAGAGATTAATTGAAAGCAGGTGACAGGAAAACCATTAGATAGAAGGAAAAAAAAAAGCATTCACACAACCTAAAAGTATCACTTATCTGGGGCTCTGTCTTACCCAGCCAGTTGATAAGGTTTTGCTGAGGACATTAACCATCTTTTAGGTGTTAGCCCAGTTTAATTTTTTCGTTTATAGCATTCTTGGGTTTGCAGGACCTGGCTGTTGTGACAGTGGATGTATGTGATTTGTGATAAAAGCAGTGGCCTTTGTAAAAGAAGTGATGCTTTTGCAAGGGAATATTTACCAGGACTTGCACAGGATCTTGTAGCACTTATGCTCGATAATGCATTAGAGGTGGAGAGACAAATAAAACCCCAGATCTGTGGGATGTTGTAAGTCTTTCTGATGGTCGGGAAGTGTCAGTGACATAAGCCTGCTTCTCATCCTCTTAACACCAGATGGAAATGCCAGAAATAAACAAATATTTCAGTCTGTATAAAAGTCCTTGGGAAAGGCCAGGATAGATAGAATATTGGGGAGGGGCAAGAAGCACAATGGGGAATGAACCAAACAATAAATGTGACCATATGCACTGTGAACCACCTGACTAAACCAGATGCCTCTGGAGAGGAAATGGCAAAATACCTTCGTATCCCCTGGAGCCATCAAAGGAAGCCTGCAATGCAGGGCATCAGCGTTATCCTCTCAGCTTTAATATCTGATGTGTTTGCATCTGTGATGGGGGAGCAAGGCAGAATTCCTGTTGCAAGAATACAATCGTTAAAGCTCTCCTACAGGCTAACACTGCGCAGGGCAACAGTTATATTGGAGCATATGCTGGACTCAGATATCTGTGTCAGGAGAAGGCTTGGGATTTTTTTCCCTTGGTATTGGAAAAAACAGTAAATGGAGTCAGACTAATACTCTGTATCTGGTGCACCTTGAGAGGTGAGTTTCAGCCTTGTCTGAGACACACTGCTGTTCATAAGCAATGCTGTTTGTTAGTTCAATTTCATTCTCTTTTTGGTTCACTGTTATTTTAATAACTTTTACTTGCAATATTATTATAAGACAGCGAGACAGCAGGTAAATAACTTGGCTGTATTCATCTCAGCTTTCTGGAGGAAGAAGGGTTCTAAAGAAATTTTCTAGTAACTCTTCCAATGGGTCAGTTCATTCCTTACTGCAACTAGCAAAAAAGGACAGGAAATTCCCTCGAGGAATTTTCTGCAGACAGTTCCATCAGGAAGGCATTAAGTGTATATTTATCTCTTGCCTCCCCTTGTTCCTTTTGGAACAGGCAAAGCAGTTTGGATCTGGGAACCAGGATACCTCAAGGGATCTGCCAGAGGTCAAGCATTTCTGCCTAAAAACCCAGAGCCTCTGTGCTACCCTTACTCCCTGCTGCTCTTTCTTAGTCCTGGCAGTGCAGCTCCAGAATACAGCCAAGGCATGGACAGGATTTCACACAGTGTGTATTTACTTTTGGGTAGATTCTTGATTATTTCTGGATGAGAACCACAGGAGACATACCAAACCTCCTGGCCTGAATATGCAACCCACCCTTTTTCCATGAAGGGGACACCTTCAGACTCAGGACCATGCTGGGGAGAGCAGACACTGCAGCCTCCTGTCACAACCTGATTCATACAGATGACCACTCATGGGTTGTGAGGGGTACATGACCTAAACATCTTTACCAGCCCTCCATATTTTAAAGAAATTAAAAAATGACATAAATGATATTGTATTCTTCTGGTATACTTGATAGCATTGATTTGATTGGAAATTACTCATGTCATTTGTCATTGTCTCTTTGTTAGCATCACTGAATACATTTGCAAGTTGTTGACCCAGTTAAACATTGGTTTTCTATGCCTCATATCACTAGGAAGGAGTTTTTTCGAAAGAAGGAGGCTCAGGAGATGCACAAATGATCCACAGTGTTTTGTAAACCCAAGGTACGTGGAGAAGTCAGCCAAAACAAAATAACACAACAGTAAGGTAACACAGTCACTTAAAGTGTCAAGAGAAATAGAGAATAGATCTCTTATGTCAACCGCAAGAGGCCACCTGAATAAGGAGTACAATATTTGTCCCTTGGTTATGATAAAGCTAGAGATTCCTCAGAAACCAAGAAAATGCAGATGAAGGGTCATATCATCAGAGGAAAAGGGATATGGCAAATGGCTGGGGTATTTTCTTCCTCTCCAAAGGCAGAGTTCTGTTTTCATGAGGCCAGTCTGTCCCTCATTCAACTTAATTTTCTTCTCTCACAGTAAAAAGCTGTCACATACAACAGGTATCTTACCATCATATAAGATGTAACAGAGAATAAGAAAAAAAAGTTTTGGGATAAATAATTGATTGCTTGAGGAGATACTGACAAGGTACAAGTATTTTTTTTTTCTAAATACAATATATAATAGAAGGAAGAAGGCACTGCTCTGGAAGGACAAGGACAAGAGGGAGATCCCAGCAGAAGGCAGGGGAAGGCAGGGGAGAGCACTTTGCAGTATTTTGCCTGAGGGGCAAGAAGTTTTTCCCCGTAGGTATCTATAGGAAAAGGAGTATTTTTCTTTGCCCTGTGATCTCTGGTTATATTCTTGTCTCGCAGTTCTGGGATTGTGAGCCAGGAAATCACCATGGGGGCAGCATTCAATCATCTAGAGCAAGGAGGAGCTGGAGGAAACCCTTTTACCACCCACTCCCTCGTAGTTCAAAAGACAGATGCATGGCTGGATGCTTCCCCCACACCTCACTGCCTGTGGGCTGAGGGGTGGAAATCAGCATTGGGGAGAGCAGTGGCACGGCCTCCTGGTGAGCACTGCAGGGCAGACCTGGGTGCCCTGGGACATGTTAGGCCATCAGCATCCTGGAGTTCATGTTTCAAAGTGGGACTCAGGGACAGGCATTTGCTGGGTCTGGTTCAGTACTAGCAGTCAGAAACTGAACTGCTTCTTTTTGCCTTGCACCCACAGCTGAGCAGTATCTGGCAGCTGGGACAGATTCTTAGTATTGAATTTATAGGAAGGAAAGCTTTGGGGGCAAACTTGCTTACCTATGGGGACATGGCAATCACAGGTTGCTATAGTTCCTCTCTCCTAATACAAATAATTTATCTGGGAGAAAAAATATATAAACTGCAATGTATATTACAACACAAATACTGTATTATGGAAACAGGTAGCTTCACAACTCACAGTTTAGCTAGAGGTTGGTTTTTTTTCTGGAAAAAAATGACCAGAAATAAATTTTCTGGGCATTTTCCAGAGCAATTTAGTGCTCACCTCCCTACTACTGAATGAGAACATCTCAATTAATTTCACCCACTGGATTAAGATAAACTGGAATACTGAGGTCTTTTTCTTGGAATAATTAGCCCAGCGAATTAAACTTGAAAGGGGAAGAGGACACTGTGCTGCCAGAACTAAAAATGTCTACAACAGGGAACTATTCAATAAGAGACATTGCACTGTTGAGTCTGAATTAACTTGTCCCTTGATATGAGAAAGTAAGATCCCTGGCAGGCAAGAGGAGAAGGAAAGATCAGAATCTGACTTTTGTACCTGCATAAAGCTCCTGGGACCCTCCCTATGAGTAATGACTGTGTAGCTACAGAGCAGGGGAGGAAATGCCTCAGTTCGGGTCTGTAGGTGCTGCATGGTGGGAGGTGGGAGAGCCGTGGCATGCCTAATGGGAAGCGGTGGGGTGAGTCAGTTTGTCAGTGACACCCTGGGCACTTTGTTTCACTTTGATTATGGGAGGGTTTATGTTTTATTTGTTCCTTCCCGGTTGTTTTCTGCAGTCAGCCGCCAGCGTGAGAACAGCTGTTTTGATCTTCTTGTTAGCTGAAAGGAAACACATTTGGGCTCTTCACATGGGTAGGGATTACTTACCTGAGCTGAAGGAAAAGCCTGACCAGCTCAGGCTTGGGTTCCCCAAGGAGAAGCTACTTGTCAAAATTAATGACAATGATACCTTCCAAATTAAGGCAACAGTCAATGAACATCCTCTGTTGTAGCAGCTATGCGCTATTTAAAGGCTTTTTTGGGCAAACACCTTGGACTCATATCTGCTCCTCTTTAATCCTTTAGTACTGGAAATAGGAATTTTGTAGAGGGTAGAATTCCTTTTGGTTTTGCTAACCTCTGAAGAATATAAAGCCAGGACCAGGAAATCATAGTGCTGAAACTAAGTATTTTATCATCTATTTTTTCCTCACCCAGCCTGCAATATGTTTGGTGTTTTCCACTTGCATGTCTCATTTGCAGTATTTGCATTATTGGCTGTGATGATGCTGTATCTGCTAAAAGTATTAAAAATCAATAAAGCACCTCTGATGTATAGACCATAAAAAAGTAGTATTGTTCTGAATTGCAAAGAGGGTAAGAAAGCAGATTAAATTATTTCTGTCTTTTTTTGATAGAATAATGGCCTGAAGATCTATTTATATTTTACATGGTTATTGGCTTTTCCATTCTCAGATTAATATTCAAAATCAATTCACATACGGTTTGGATGATACTGCTAGTGAATGTAGTAAAATATCTGCCACAGAAAAAATTACACCTCTTTCTTCTTTGAAAGTCATAGTTAAAGGTGCTGATAGCAAAAGGGTCTTTGGCAAAGTGGAAATCTCAGCTGCAGATGGGAGGTTTATTGCCTTCCTTTGCATTTTATAGCATATTCTGTAAGTCAGCTGGGGAAAGCAATGGACATTTGCCAAAGCAGAACCCCATTTGTCTAATCACCAAGTATACCCACAAGCTCCGCAAGAGAATATACCCATGAAGCTTTTTGCATGACTGTCTGGAGTGTAAAACAGAAGAAATGGGGGAGCACTGGAGTTACTGTAAATGCTTGAGTATTTTTGCAACTGTACTTTTTCTTTTTTCCGTCAAAATGGTGCATGACACACTCTTACTGTTAAGATCTCTGCACTCAATTCATCTTTTTTTTCCGCCCATGCACAATAAACCTCAGATGATGCTGAGCAAATGGCCAAACCATCCCCCCCCCCAAAAAAAAAAACCCATAGAGAAGGTCTTTCTTAAGGCATCTAACAAAAAAATAAAGAAAAAAGATTCACCAACCCCCCTTCTTTCCCTTGTCCCCCAGAAAACCTCACTGATTTTTGTGCTGGGTAAATTTACTGGATCTGAAAACAGAGCAGATTCTGCTCAGCACAACACATTCAATGGCAGAAAGGCATCCTCCAAATGCCCTGGACATCCTGAGCTGAAGAGACCATCTCTAGGGGTGAAAGAGTGTTTTGGTCTCGGTGCTAATACAGTCCTTGTCCTCTCTGCTGTGACTGCCAACAACCGTATCAATTAGTCGTACCAATTGTGATGGTGATTTCTGTGATGTGAACACCTGTCCTCTAGGAACTGGGCGAAGGCGACCAAACAGTTGTCAGATGGTAAGTGTAATGCTAATTGATCCAATCCATAGATCTGTCTCTATATAATGCTTAGTGCCAGAAATTTACACAGCCAGACATCTGGCAACTAGATGACCGTCTAACTCTCTATCAGTTTGACTTTGGCAAGCAACAAAGTTGGTCTAGTTGTGTATGCTGTGGACAGCTTAAGAAAGTTAAAGCATTGTTTTATGTCTGTTGAGGGCATGTCTCTGTCTTGGTCTTTATTAAAATTATAAGGCTAAAGTGACCTTCGGTCAGTACCTACCTGTCTCAGACATGAACTGATGACCTAAGAGTGAAAGGTTCCTTTTCTAGTTAATCCAGTTGTGCTGTATCTGCTAAAATACTGAAAAATCAATAAAGTAGTGATAAAGCATAGACTGTAAAAAGAAAAAAGAGGCTGTTTCATTTTTGCCTTGAATACATTCACTGCTTGTCATGATTGTAAAGCAAATGGGGCAGTGATGAAACCTTCTGATTACAAAAGAATACCGGATTAATATTCACAGTCAGTTTATAAGCAGTTGCACTCTCAGCCTAATGTTCATGAGTCCTATATTTGGGAGCAGAGCATTCTTTATGTTAAATGCAGTCAGAGTAGCAGTGCTTGTCTATTACATTCAATGCTGCATGTAGAAGTGGTGTGAGCATTGTTACTAAAATGGAAAGATAAATATGATGCTTTCTATCTATTAATTATCCTCCTAGTTAAAGTGCTGTCATCCTTCTTGGAACACTAGATGGCAAAAACAAGGTAGTTTCTATCCTGATGAAATTTGAAAAAACAGTATATGAGTTTGGAGCAGTCACAGGAAAGATTATTATAAAATTCTATTTCATTTCTTCCTTTAAGATGATGGCATAGGGTGTAGATTGGTTTCACTGAGCTTTTGTGGACCTTAAAAAAGAAGAACCAATACAAAGAGACAAGTTCATAGCTTGCACATGGAACATGCATCCTCTACGTAGACCAGAGCATGAGAAGATGCATATGAATGCAGAAATAACATTGCGGGGTTACAAGCTATGCTGACGGAAGCATTAAGAAAGGAAGTACATAGTGTAGTCCTGCACATAGATGTGATTGCTCATGAAGGCAGGCATGATAAACTGGAATTTGTTGTGTTCAAAGATACAATGGAGGAAGGCAATAGTTTAAAAGAGGGCTTTGCAAGGTAATATTGGCAACTACGTTTTGAATGGGGTGAACTTGATGAAGGCTGCCGAGAGGGCAGAAAGTAAGGAGTTGCAGATTGCAGGGATGTGGCTATTGATACAAGAAGAAAGTAATATAATTTGTGGGGAGAATGTCAGAAAGTGTTTTGGGAAGCTGGAAGTCTGGGATAAACAAAAGAGAGGTTTTGGAAATCATCTTGTTGAGGCATGAGCAGTGGTAGAGGTCACCAGAAAGAGGAAAGCAGAGGCAGGAAGAAAATTCAGAAACACTTGCTTTTAGCAATGTGTTTAATGACAATAATCTACCAGAAAGACATGTACAAAGACCCATGGGAAAAATGGATAAGTAAATTTGTGAGCTGTCAACACTGCGATAAATCTTAAAGACAGGCTTGTCTGAAGTCACACAGATTGTGTATGCACACGCACAGAGTGCCCGGAGTAGGTGATGGGCCTTCCTGAGGCTTTTTTCCGAATGATCAGCCTTGCATCCCCATCTGTCCTTAGAACTGTGGCTATTCAAAGGAACTGAGCATGAGCTGATGCTGCCCAAAGAGGAAAGGCAGAGCTGACAGACTGCTCTACTCAGTGACTGTTCTCATTTCTGCTCCATCCTGGAAAATGCCAGTTGACTGACTGATAACAACTTGCCTCCCTGTGAAGCACTGGGTTTTGGCTCTTGAACTTGAACCAGCTTGAAACTAAACCCTCAAAACTGAGCAATTAGCACAGGTAAAGATCAGAAGGAAATCAAGAAGTCATAAAGATTCATTTGAAATGGGAGAAGAGAGAAGATGGGGCAAACGTAAAGCAGCGCCTTTTCAGGCAAGGCTACTGTTCACATTTCACCACTGCTTTCATGACCTTTACCAGTGTTTTAAGGATGGAAGAATAGATTTGCTTCTTTGCCTGATTCAAAAATCTGCAAATTAGGGAACAACTTAGTGTCTCAGGGTGTGCCAACCTGAGAGACCTGTCTTTAGGACTGCTGTTGGAGGTGGATGATTTTCATGAAAATTCATCTTGCTTCAGAGACTCCCTAGAAAAGAGTCAAGGCCAATGTCCTTTCCTCACCTAACCATAAATGGAGTATCAGATACCAGTGCGCTTGGCCTGCAGAAGGCACTTGGCACCAATGGCTGGAAATCACTTTTATTAGAAAGGGGATGATCCCTTTGTACTCTCTGCAAAACAGATAATTTGAGGGGAGAAGTGAGTAATCTTTAATGTACTCATCCAAATCAAATATTTGTCTCTGTGGTTTTGGAGGCTCTCTCTCTTACACCATCTGCTGAGCAAGAGCTCAGCAAAGCTTGTGATGAAGGAGATGAGTAGTCCAGGGGAGAAGATTCCCTCTGGTCTTTTTCACAAGGTTTGAAGGCAAAGAGTCTTTTAAAACAACATCCCACAACACTGCTCTGATGCAGGAAGTGGCAGAGAAGATTACCCTGAGTGTATAGCTTTGAAGTTACTCTGACTTCCAAAAGCTCTTACACTGTAAGGAATAGATGACACTGTAATGATTCTGCTCCATCATTGTTAAGTCCTACATAGGCACAGTGTTATGAAAATAAGACATATTCAGACATGTTGAGGAGAAGTTCCTATATTTACCTCCACTATGTGAACAGGAAGCAAAACAACAACAACAACAACATATCTTTTGCTTACTTGAGCTTCAGGACTGACAGATGAAAATACTCTGCGATCACCTTCACTGAAACTATACCCCCCTGAAGCTGTAGTGTCATCAGTTCAGTTTATAAGCAAACCAAGACTGGTTAGGGCCAGTTTTTACCCGGGAAACAACTAAGAAAGACTAAACAGTACAAGATTCAGAAGGTAAACACTCCTCATGATGACTAGTGAACCATTTCACTAAAGAATGTTTCTTCTGATTGCTAGACATGTTTGTTACTACACTGTGTCACATTTAGCAAAAGGAATATGTTAATGCCAATGCTCTGACCCCATCTTCATTTTTTTTCTGCTCCAATCCATCCCTCCTACAGCTGGAATTAATTTTTAATGCTTTTTTTGGGGTCCTACCCTGAGTGCAGTGTGCCTGTATACTTAAAATGGCAGCCACTGTTCTACATCACAGACTGCAATTGTCACAGACCACTGAAGACCTCTCAGCTGATGATAATTTTCAGTCATTTCATTAGCCATTCAGGCTCAACTTCAGCCAATGACTTAGACATGACAGGTTTTGTAATATCACACTAAGCTCTGGAACCGTCTAGTCCCGGATATTTTGGAGGTGTCTTTTGTCAACAAAGAAATTAAAAATGTTGGACTTTTTCTCTCTCTTTGATATCTAAGGCTCAGTTGGTGCACTTTTTTTGAAATTCTAAAATTACCTTGCAACAGAATAAGCAATAATGTAGGAAGTATTTGGTATCATCTGATTTACTCCATTTTCTTTTCCACTTATAAAAGCTTCATTGCAAAGCCTTTCACTCTTCAGCTTGACAGAAGCTTAAACTTCGTTCAATATTCACAAATTACATTGCAAATCTGTGCTCAGTTTAGTTTTAACAAACTTATTATGTCCTTTACCTTTCTGCCTTCACACAGGTCAAGTAGTGTAGCCTTAGAAGTAGTCACATTGTAAGTCATACCATTAGTGACATTAGTTAGTCTGGAATACAATGACAATAGTCACCTGCACTTTGCAGAGAGCCCTGGGAAAACCTGACTCAGACCATATGCTTCTCTGGTAATCACTAGGGTCAGTGTCTGAAGTAGACTGACCGGTTGTACCTCAAGGATGGTGGAAGACCATCTTGATGGTTGTGTGTTTTTACATCACTTCTATTCCACCATGGCAGTAGCAATTCTTTTTCAGGTTCATCTGGACGGCAGAGATGAACTCTGTATGTAAAGTCAATGCAAAAACATTTCAAGAGTAAGTGAATGGGCAATCATTTGTGGGCTTTACACTGAGCTTTTTAGGCTTCTCAGTAATGTTCCAGTGCTTCACAGGAGGTCTAAGCACCACAGTCACAGAAAGTGCGTTCATCTGTTGTCTTCCAAGAACTGAGGCAGGTAAGCCCAGAGGCAGCCTGTAATGGCAAGTTGACTCACTTCCCCACAGTCCCCTGGGTGCAGGAGGAGTCCTGCTGCACAGAGGCCATGGGCAGACAAAGGGACTTTGTCTCTGACAGCAGGTGAGCTGACTGTATTAGCAAAAGGCATATCAATGCGACAAGGCTACATCACTGCTTACCTGCATATCCCAGAGCTGATCTCATTATCTCTCATTAGCTCCTCAAAAGCTGAAGTAAACAGCTTGGTTTTCTTCCTGACTCACAGCCATGCCTGGTGCAAGCTCTGACTCAGGGCTTCCTAGGTAGGGTTCCTCCCTTTGTGAAGGGAAGATGGAGAGGGCCTATCACCAAATGCAACAGCATCCCAGAATCCAAAAGGTCTATTCATTGCGTGACATTAAGTTTCAACAACCAAGGTCACGTCTACATAAGGGCTTAATGTTCTTTTTTTTCTTTTTTCCTAATTTCCCAGTGTTCCTGATTCTGGCTTAGCTCCACCAGCACTAGCAACATGAGGATCCCAAAGGTAAACCAGTTGCCAGCACAACTAATACCACATAATTTCATCCCACTCATAGCAGTTTAATCAATATAGCATTAAAAATTCTGGCAGCAGCCAGGCTGTAGTAGGGCTCCCCATATTAGTTACATTGACAGAGATGAACTTGGGGAGAGAAGCAAATCACCAGAGGGTCCTCTGAGATAAACAAGGCCTAAGAGACAGCACTGGTTTGGCGGAGGGAGCAAGAGCTGGTTTGTAGGGGTTTTCTCAAACCAAGCATGGCATGCATTAACTCAGCTTTGGCAGGTAAGACAGGGAAATGTCAGCCATAAGTGCGTCACAGAGGGGGCAGAGTTACTGTTGTGCTGTGTTTGTCCTCCTTTAGCATTGCCTAGAATATTTAAGTAGGAAAAAAAGGTGCTTGTCTCCAAAATGCTGAAAACTGACTGTCATAGAATCGCATCTATTACGTGATAATATACTATCTTAAGTTCTGTTTAACACCAAAAGGCTCTAGAAGAAAGAAAAAGAAACGCCATAACAACAAAGGGAATAATTTTGAGGGGAATAAAACCCCCAAACAAATGAATGAAGCAACTCCAGAAAAAGTCTCTGTTGTTTTCTGTGTGTCTCAAACTTCACCAGCCCTCAGAGCATATGTGATGGGCAAGTGAAAGAAGACCATCCCACAAGCAGGCTATTCGCAATGCAACTCCAACAGCAGTTTTTGTCTGAGAGCATTGATGTCCATTTTATTAGCATGAATAAAGGGAGTTCTTTCACATTTAGCTATATCCAGAAGGGCAATAGTCCATAAATCAATACATGGCATGGCTTTGCTTTTCCAGTCCATCAGTATAATTCTTTTGGCTGCCAGTGCTACTCTCAGGAGTCATCTCTTTTCCCATTTATTCAAATTATGTAGCGAGTTGGTGAATTCCAATACCAGCACTGCTGCAGCTTTGTCTAAATTGATTTCCAGGACTAACTCCATTTATCTAAGAACATCGTTCCAGAAACTGGTTGTTCTATAGACATTTCACATCTGAAATATGAGGGTACTTTTGTCAGCCCTGAATCTACAACTTTGAACACATATTGAAGTCAATGAGTATGCACAGATCTTGTAAACTATTTTCCATGTTAGGCCCCATTGTTTTGGTTAACAGAGTTCTTCTGAAAGGTGGAAAACAAACCTGTTCCAATCTTATAGTTTCCTCTCTGGCTTTTGGAAACTACACTTTGGTTGGGGTTTCTGATCCAACCTTGGAGGCTGAATACTAGTAGTCAGCAGAACGAGAGCTCTCTCAGTATTCTTTATAGTAAAAGCACTGCTACACTTCTAGACAAGTATTTATTTATGGCACATATGGTTGATCAGTTTTGGTGAGGGCAATGGGTGTGCTAACAGAACAGAGAAAATTCGTTGTGATTTGTCTAATCCACTTGCTGGCATGTTTTATTAATATAGACATCCGCAGATCTGTAAATGTGTAGAACGTACAACACAGGAATATACAACTGTACCTGTAACATATCAGAAATGTGATTTTTATGACTGTGTGAGACTACTGCAACTTTAATTATTTTCTTTCAGATTTTATTAGGACTCTAAAATACCTCTGCATGTAGCCATGTAGCAATTGCTGTTCCACTGCGGTAAGATTTCAAAATCCAAATTCAGGAATAAGTATCCTGCACTCATTGTAGAATATAGTAAGTCAGGCAAATATTTCAAAGGATTATTAAAAATTAGGATCATCATCTTTAATTTTGCTTGTAACTCTATAGCTATCGAAGCAGTGAGGGCTCCATTACATACCATATGATTCTGTGCAGGCTTATGCTTGGTTTCTCTGGCTTCTTCTACAGTAGGTGTTTGTCTAGTATTGTCATTGCAATTTTTATTGCACTGCATGATGTGTGCAGATGTGCTTCATCAGCATCCCATGAGGAAGAGATTCTCTGCTCAGTACCGTTGCTCCCAGATGATGTCTACCTTATAGAATAACTTTCTGGGCTACCTCCTCTGGGATCAGGTAACCATTTAAGTTCTCTGGATTTTGGTGTTTTAACAAGGATTTAATTACAAAGGTAAGTGTATGCACCTGCTAAGGCAGCCCTAATTATTTGATAATGGGGCAATCTTTCTCAATACAACCAGGTTTTGTGGTGGTAAGCTGCACTAATGAAGCACACTGAGAGAACAAATCCTCTCTATGTTAAAAAGCTTATTTAAATGGAAGAAACCTGTAAAGATTGAGAGGCTTTTTTTTTTCATCACAGATACTGACAGCTATGGAGCTAACATTCATGGAGTACCTCCATTACTACTGGAGGCTACTTGGTGTTATTTTTGCCTTGTGTGACTTCATGAAGCAATATATGGCATCATCTTTTAATGATCTTTCCTGACATTTTTACCTCATCTGTTTCTTTTGAAAGCTGGTTTATATCTAGGGCTACTCAGTTGGAACCAATCAGTAACATTTCGACAGCGCTACTGTATTTCCTGCATGCAGTACATCTGCTGCAGGCCTGTGTGGTCAGTATCATATTTTAGTTTTCAGAAACTCACACCTTATAGTTAGCCCTTTGCCAATTTACAATTGCAGAAGCCAGAAGCTAAACTACAGTGTCACAACTTTATAATCTCAGGCTAATAAAAAAAAGTGGGGGATCCATAAGCCAGATGGGTTCCAATGCCCCTGTCAGAAGCTATGTTGATCATATACCACTTGGTTTTTTGTTTCTTAATAACCAAAAACATGTTACCATTAAAAAAGCAAATGCACTTGACAGCATCAATTCCATTATGGTTCCCAGTCATCTGCTTTATTGGGTTTGAAGGAATTTAGCCAGAGCGTTCTATTTTCACTAGAATGTCATTAAAAACTTTGCAGCTTAGGCAAATGGTAGGCGATTTTGAGGGTGAATAGTTTTTTAACTCTCTGTTTTGCAGAAGGGCTTTCTTCTTTCTTTTTTCATTTCTTTGTTTCTAAAATATTTTCGTTTTTTTCTTGATTCTTCTTTTTCACTAAAGAAATATCACTTTTAACAACTTCAGTGCTGTTCAGCAGCGAGATGAAAAATATTGACAAATTACAGATGGTGAAACATGGCCAAATTTTATTCCATTTGCTGCTGAATGATAGTTGTGCCTGTGGAATGGATGAAAACAATTTGTAGTTCTCACCCTGAGGCAGACCCCAGATTATTGGAGCCCCAGCAAAAATTTCAGCATTTGGCCCAAAATATCCGAAGCTAAAAAAATAAAAATAAAAATAAAAAGCAATTAATGCCACTGCTTAGAAACCGTGTACAAAATCCACAGACTAAACTTTCAATCTCTATTCTTTGACTCTCCTTAGGAAATTCCTATACACTAAGTCCTCACTCCTTCATCTGCCCTCCTTTTGCCCCTCTTATAAAAAGAAAGTGTTAAGACACCCCTCAAAATACACGTGCAGGGAAGAAAAGGAATTTGTCTTCCTATGCAATCCAAGTAGCAAAGTGAATCTTTTCAGCCAATTCCTCAGTGTCCTAGAGATCGCTGTTATTAATGTAGCTGGGGGTGCATGCTGCTGATAATTACTGTTAGCTAGAATAATTAATAAGAATAATTGCTTGGTATGGTAAGAGAAGGGGAAGCTCTGGGAAGGGGAAGGAATAGGCTGGAAGAGTGATAGACTCCCTGAGCGCATTTTTATAGACAGGAAGTTCAGCAGAAAGCATCCTGAGAATAGAAGAATTGTCTGGATGCCAAGGACAAAAGTTAAAACATATAAGGCTTAAGTGAGACAGGGGTAGCCTAGAATGCAACAGTAAGATCCTATCATGAATATGGAGGAGACAGGAATGGCTTCATGTTTTAAAGGGGTATGATATGTCAGGGATCATGAGGTGATATAAAATTAGTAGTGTAGGCTTTATTTCTGGTGAAGGACCACTTGAAGCAGCCAGAAGTCAGGCAGAGTAGAGAGAAGTGGTGCCTATGAGAGAGTTTTTCTGTAGTTTATCCCAGCTAGAGAGAGGACAAACTAGTCGTTAGAAGGAAAATACAGGTGCCAGGGGTGTGGAGAATGACCGCAATTTTGGTATAATAGAACACATTTCCTTCACATTTTGCACTCAGGGAACGGCAGGCACAGCTCTCAGTGCTGTTAACAGGAGCAGTGCTTGCAGAAGGGCTGGATGCACCCCCTGGGGATGGGGAGGATGCTCAGTGACATGGCTTTTTCCTGCCATGCTCCTGCAGTACTGGTTGCTCCAGGAGGCATGGCTGCTGAACCACTACCTCCTTTGAGAACATACTTGAACATCTCCCCTGCAAACAGCCACACCAATGGCAGCACTTGCTGCACCCAGCCCATCCCCAGCTGCCTGCTGACTCCTGCCCCAACCCGGCTAGATAAACTCCTCATGGAACTGCTCTCAATCAGTCTTGAAGCATGTGAGCTTCAATAACAGCTTATTACTGGTCCTGATGGCTACATGGAGATGAGCTAGGGAAAGATCATGTTGACCTGGAGGGTCTGGAGAGGAGGGCTACAGAAGCTGTCCTCAGAGAGATGGTGACAAGGTCTTGGATTATATGCTCTTTGTCAGCCCAGCTGAGACCAGGACAGGAGAAAGAAATTGTCCCTGAACAATCTCCTGACACCACCAACCATAGCCCAGTGTCTTCCCCGGGCAGAGGAAGTCTCTCTATTTCGCAGCCTTCAAAGGACAAACTCAGGAGCTAAAAATCCAATCCTTTTTATTTATTTTGGTTTTAATCCTTGCAGACCTTTAACAAGGATTTTCAGAGCTCTGCTATGCTTTGTGTGAAAATGTATTCTTTCATTAGCTTAGAAGAGCACCTGTGTTCTCCTGCTCTTTTCTGCTGAGCTTGGCGCTGTCTATACACATATCCTACGCATAAATACCATCCCTGCCTGTCACATATTCAATGGGATATGCCTGTTGAAATCAAAGCAAACGAATAGAGGGAATGCAAGCCTGTACAGAACAACAGGGGCTATCTAGCAACCAGAGCAGTGATAATGCCACAAAGAACAAGTGTGCACAGAGTGACTTTTAGGTTGGTGTTAGTCATAGGGATATTCCTGTTTGCTAGAGATGAGGTATAGCATTTAATTTTGTCGCAGGAGATAGGAAAAGCTTGTACAGACAAGGTGTGACTGTGTATGACTTCACCTTCCTAATACAAATCTTTTAGGGAAGAGCAACTGAAAACGAAAAAGGTATAGTTAATTACTTCTGTCTGGCACAAGGTAAAATCCCATTACAAAGGCTTCAGTCTGGATCTTGTCTTCCCCCATGATGCATGCTACATAAATTAATTAGGGTCATACGACACGAAGAGATGCCAGCCTACCAATACAGAAGAGTGATACATTATCTTTCCCGAAATAATGCTGAAATTGCTGCTGTCATCATGGGCCCCATCCTGTTCCCATTCCTGCTTTAGTGGCTTCTCAAGTCCAAGGTCAGTAAAATTATTTTAAACAGGTATTACCCAAGCCTTTCCCCGTTCCTCACAGCCATTTCTCCCTTAACTTAAAAAGACACATTTATGTGTACACATTTGTGTACAGTATCTGACAAATAGGAAAGACTCTGGAGAGGTAGGGGTGAGACTTACGTGAAGCAGCCTTTATGTAAAGAGCTTTTGAGCTGTGTCTGTGAGGAGCACCAAAATGGCTTGCCTAGGGGAACCTCTGATAGTTTATTTCAGGCCTATTCCATTTATTTAGTGATGAAGGTTTCTTCATTTGGCCAGGTCTCAGATTAACTAAGGATTAACGGGCTTGACAGAGCATGCAGAACCACCAGCAAGCTTGTTCTCAATCACCAAGGCAGCACAACGAGACCCAGATATTTTAGCTGATACAGGACTTTATCATGCACAATTTTACAAAGCATCATTTCAAGACGTTCATATCTATCCAGAGAAGCCATTCCAAGACACTTGAATGCAGTCCCTTGCTCAGGTTAACTTCTGAGCACCCAAACTGCTGCTGACAACCCAACTTCTCCGGGAAGCGCATGTCCTTTGGTGCCACAAAGCAGCTGCAGTAACAGCTTTGTTCTCAGGCAGGTGGAAGCAACCAGGAGAAAGCTATGACAGAATAGTGCTGCCGTACCAGTGTCTCCCCACTAACTTGAGGCAAAGGGGACGTGGCTCCTGTTTTGTCCCTTTGGTTTGAAGCACTTGGGAGAATGTGTTTTTACTATGGATGCAGGGGGTAGAAACTGGGGCAAGCAATGATGCACCGAGTGCTTGGTGAGGGTGGGTTATCTTTCCACCTCTGAGCAATGCAAAGTATACGGGCAGCTGAAAGAAGTCAGCTAAAAGACTAGGTTCTGATAATGCAAGGTGCTGAATACTCCCAGGTGTACACGCAAGGGTCTTTCTGAAATCAGCAGAGGAAGACAGTGCAGAAAGTTGCATGTCCTTGTGAAATCAGACCTGTACGGCTGCTTTTGTGTCATCTTTCTTGCTTCATCTGTTTCAGTTCCTCTCCTCCTTGGCCCTTGTCTGTATCACTTAAATTGCAGACGCCTTGAGGTCAGAAGGCGCCATGCGCAAAGGCACGCATTTTATATTAAAAACAGTAACTGAAAAGAAAGATGTTCTCCTAAAACTTTGGGGAGGATCATGTGCTGTAGGATCCTCCCCTCTCTGCTACAATGCCTGCCTTCTGAATGCAGCCAGGACACCCACCCGCTGGTAGCTCCGAGCAGGGTGCTGGCAAAGGCTCTCCTGGGGGACAGTGCTTTGCAAGGCCAGTCAAACAAAGCACTTAATCATCTGCTTAACTTCAAGCACCTGACTAGCTCCACTGAGTTCAATACAGCTGCTCACGTGCCTGAAGTTAAGCAAATGCTTAAAAGATTTGTTGGACTACGGCCCAAAAGATTAGAGTTCTCTAAAAGTAGCTGTGATCTTTAAAATGACAAAATGGCTCTCTCAAATGGTAAGGAGAAAAACATATTAACAACTGTGGAGAAATGTGATGGTTAAAAAAAACCCCAACCCTTTAAGTCTTTCACATGTATGTTATGTATCAAGAGGTAATATAAATGCAATAGGAAATTTAAAGGAGCTACAGCAAAGAAAAAAACCCAGAAAACAAGCACAAAGAGATTTTTCTTGTCACCTGCAAGAGAGTAGAAATCAGTCAGGGAGAAAGTTAGAATACAATGGCACAGGAAATGAAAACGAAGAAGCTAGTGGAGGCTTTCCTTCAAACCCACCTCCCCCCTGCCTCTTTAAATGAGGTATTGACTGACTTCTTCAAACCCGGTCTTAAAAAGGGAGACAAAGTTAACTACAGGCCAGCCTATGTCAGGATCACTAAGGCCAGTGGAGGAAATTACCTAAGGAAACTAAAATCTAGGACATATCGAGGACCTGGAGGAAATGATGCTAGATAGTAAAAGACATCTGGAAGGAAATCTTTGATTTATTGTCATAACTTAAGTGAGTTCTTAGAAAACAAGCAGTCACAGCATAAAGCACAGGTAAGAGAAAGTAAGCCCTTAAACCATCACCCTGAAACCTTGTATAAGACATAATACAAGGTATACTCAGAGGATTTTCCCATTTACTGCCAAGGCAGGGCTGAAAGCAGGGAATCAGGGTAGCAAGAACAGGAGAGATTTCATCTCTAACCTCCTAAACTTTCAAGCAGGTTGTGGTGCATGGTGAAGGGGCATGGCTACTGCGGCGCTCTGGACAGCCCATGATAAAGTGCCCCATGACAGTCTGCTACTGAAACTAAAAGCAGCAGGAGCTCAGAACAGAAGAGAGGAAAAGATAAAAACACAGCTGAAAAAGAATGTCATGCCGCAGAGAAGTGTTGAGTGGGGCCCCCGCAGGGACCACTGCATGGACCTTTAAGGATTTCATGTTTGCATGATTAACTAAGATGAAGAGGCCAGCTGCAAACTTTAATTTCCTGATGACACAAAGGGCCATGAACAATATATATATATAGGGCTTGAATTTGTAATGACACTCGGCTAATACATAGCAAAGGCTATTCAGTGTAGACAAAAAAAAAATGCTGTTCAGGCGTATTGGTGCTTCATAACTAAATGAGGAGGTTGTTTCCCAGATAATTTTGCTCATGGACAATCCCAGGGAGACAAACAAAACAAAACAAAGAGCAATGACAAATAGTAATAAAACCAAAGAACAGAATTCAATTACCAACAAATCTTCTGTTATTATCAGTTATAATGATAATATAGTACTTTTCAAAACTGATCAGGAACAGATGCTCATAATTTAAGAGAAGGGAAGGCTGCTACAAGACTGTTTCTACATGCTGGCCCGTGGAAAAAAGAAGCTAAATGAATGGTTATATCTGGCAGCTTTGAATACAACTCGTGTCTAAACATACTGGAGCAGATACCAGCCTTACTATGGTAGTTTAAAGGTGCTGTAATGATGAGTTAGACATATCTTTGAATCTGCAGCCTCCAAAGAGCACAGGGGGTTCCAAGTCACTTAACCCACTAAATTATAACTGGCGTACAAGAACAGAAGATATACCTACTTTTTTTTACATGAAAAAGCAGATCTTATTCTAATACAGGATCAATGCTGGGCACTGTTTGCCTTCTAAGTTCTCACTCCATATTCAACTATCATTCTGTGTATATTCATATATACATATATATATTCAGTATAGCAAATTTAGCTTTGCTATAGTGACTCCATATGCAGAGTCCGAGGTTAAGGAGAAAACTGGAATTGGTAAAGACTACATCTCTTCTGTATTTTCTGCAATTCACTGTATGAACTTCTTTAAACCCCAGGGAAAAAGCAAACCCCTCATCTTTTGTACATAACTAATTTCACATAATTTAATATTATGTGGGAGGTGACAAGAAACAATTAACCTATTTTGAGAAAAGGCAGAAATTTATAGGAGCAACATAACTCTTGAAGCAATAATTTCAAACTGTCCTTCTAATGCATTTCACCAACCCAGAGATAAACACTGTGGAATGTTTCGAATTATACAAGAGTCTGCCTTGATCTAAGTGGGTTGGAGAGTCAGACTAAAAGCATCTCGCATAAATTCAAACCACAGTTACAAATATTCCAACTGCAATACCGATACATGAGGAGACAAATTTTGGCTGGAGATTTTTAGAAAGAAAAATGTCAGTTGATAAAAAGCAAACACTCTTGCAGCAGTGTGTTGATTTCAGTGAAATGCTGTTTGGAAAGAAGAGCTGAAATATATTCCATTAAACTTTTCTTGAATGGTATGTTACCTTTTTTCTTTTTTTTTTCTCAAGGCACTTTTCCCTCCATTTGAAAATTTTCCCAAACAAAATAGCTGAAATCAGAATGGCACATCCCAGTTAAATCAATTTATGAAACATTGTTTTGTAAGAGATCTTAGATCTTTTCATTTTCATTGTGCACCGGAGCAGAAGATGCCAATTTCACCCTCAGGATGACAGGCTTTGGGCTCCCAAAGTGCCCTGGCAGCAAGCAAATGTTCTGCTTGAACATTTTCTGACCACCTGAGAGTTCCTGAGGACCTCAGGATACTCATACACAGGCCATGCATGAGTATGGCCTGTGCTTCTTTGCAAAGAAGGTTGCTTAGAGACTGAAGCACCCAAACAAGCTGGAAATGTAGTGGTTATTAAACCAGCAGCAATCTATGACAGAGAGCAGGTACCTGTCAAATATTTCTTGAATGGTCCTTGAAACCGTCCATCAGGCCCTTTCTGAAACGAAGCAAGAGGTGGGTGTACTGAACGAGAGACAGAAGCTCATTGTATACCGAAGCCTAGCATAACATTTTAATTGCCACTTAAATCACACTTAACCAAGTGTTGGGATTTGGGACAGCAATCTTAGATTCTTAACTTATCCTCCTGACCATTTTATAACACGAAAAACAAGAGCTCTCAGATATTTCCCTGGAAAGCATTGAGGATAAATAAAAGGTACCAAGAAGGAGAGAAAATGTTATCCTTCTATCACAGGTTAATAATTGGCTGAAGATATTTACCTGAGTTGTTGGTAATGATAGCCTCTGGCGCATCAATACAAGTGAATACGTGCTGTCTCAAAAGAAATACTGAAGAAAAGCCTTTTATAGCTCCCCCTAGCCTCCAAAAAGGAGTGGCCTGATGGCAAGAGGCTGTCAAAAGCAAAGTGTCTTCTCAAGCCTTTTATTTTTGAGTGGACCAACCCAAACACCCCTAGCTTGGTGTCAAGAAGCCCTGTGTCCATACTGTTTTCATTCACAATGAAGGTGCCAAACACCCAAATGCTCAGGAAGAACTGACCAAGGGAGGAAGGGAGCACATACCTACACATTTTATTTCCCTGTGCCCCTTTGCAGGGCTTTGCCATGGTGTGTTTCCTTTGTTTGCAGGGGTATTCCCTTGCGCGTGGCTTTCTGCCAAGGCACTGTTGTGTGAAGCTCAGAAGAAAATGGCCCATCAGGTCCTGAGTTCCTATCACCATCAATACTCTCCCTATAATGGAAGCGACGGCAAGACTCCTGGAGTAACAGATGCTCCATATGTATACATGAAATTGCATCAAAGAAACTGCACTACTCTAGCCCTTCCTCACATCCGTGGAGATTGAACTAATTGACGGGAATGAAAATAGCTGAACTGTGAATATGAGCCAAGGAAGTGTTGGGGGTCCAAGAAAAACTGCTCTTGGCTTATGTCACTAAACAGCTTAAGTTTCAATTTTGAAAATTACTTCAGTTTTACTTAAATAATTCTGTCTGCCAAGCAGCCAATTTGGGGAACTGATGAATGACAATGTTGCCCCATCTGCACTGAATGCAATATCCATTTTATATGACCTGTAGCAAAAAGGGAGGAAAGCATTATATTCCCAGCTTCTCCCTGGCACTCTCTATAACACTAAATGGGGATAGGGTAGAGAATTAATAAAAGACTAGTTTGCTCACATGGGAAAGGAACAAAGGAAGCAATTGCCTCCTGCACTGGAGCTGCGCTGAGTGCATCACTGTGCAGTTTCTTTTATCTGCATGCTCTGGGACTAGTGCAGCCATACAAAACAAGTCTGGTGCTTTTATTCTGTACAGGTCTTATATAACGCTAAAGAAATCCCACTAGATGAAGTATGAGAAGGCTACAAACAACCACTTGAAACGCCTAACTGAATGTGAAAGTGAGCAAGGACAGGCAATACAGCAGCAGGTTATCACTGTACAATCATGCCAAAGCTCCAAGAGCTCAAATTAGAATTAAAATTAATATCTGTTTGAATTGAATTTACCAGATTCTGAGTTGATCCTTCACAAGTACCAAGACAGAGTATGGGTTAGATTTTCCAGTCCGGGAGAAATATAGATATCCATCTAGTTGACTGACTAATTCTTACTTAACTTAGGGGTTAGCTTGACTGGGGTAGTCCTACTGACCTTCCACTCAACATTCTGAACTCAATTTTTTCTTCCAGTTTTTATTTTTCCCTCTTCCTGAAGGCGTAACAATTTCAATGTCAGGCCACCACCTAGGAGTGCAGGCGAAGGCTTATAACTTTAAAGGCCTTTCATCCCAGTCTCTACATGTGGTGTTGGTGTGGGGAACACAGAAGTTGTTTTGCTTATTTTTTCTAGTGTGTGCCACCTTCTTAGCCTTGGTTTTATTTTTGTTCTTTTTTTTTCCTTAGTAAAAGAATAAGGGTGCCAGCGTCTTCTCAAATGCCAATATAACTGGTACTATGAGATGCCTTAAAAATATTTTGGGTTTATACCCTTGACATTAAAATTTTAGTGGAAAAAAAAAAATTAAAGCTTGTGTGCTGAGATTTACAATGCAATAAATCTACCCAAGGTCAGGGAAGACAGGCACCAGTTTTGGACCAGGGACTATTGAAATGTATTCTTATTATAACTTTATTTGAGTGCAATAAGCAATGAGTGGAGAACTACTCACTATGAAAAACCAAACCCCATGTGTAAATCAGATGACCACATTAAAAAGATTAAAATGTCAATGACTGCTGAAGTCCAAAAAAGGAGTCTACAGAGACCTATAAAATTAGAACTAAGAGAGGGAGCTAGCCCTTAAACTTTTAACCAGATATTCTACTGTATGAATGGCCACATTAGTTAATTTTCATCATGACAATCTAATTTTGTATTGATTATTTGCTTTTATTAGTTGGCTCTCCTAAGAGATTAAAAAAGTCTGGAAAGGCCCTTTCCCGCCACCTCCCACCCCTCCCCCACCTTAGAATACTCTTTCTGAAAACCAAAGATCTGGCATTATAAAAAGCAAGCGGTCATCCTGGTTTTCACTGCATTGCGTGGGAATTATGTCCATCAGGCAGCCTGCATCTCAAGGTTCTCACTCAGGCAACTGGGAGTTTTATGAGGAAGGATGGAGAGAGGACTTCAAGAATTGGCCCCTGGTGAAGAATCTTATACAACATGAGCATTGTGCTGCATGCACTGCCAAGGGCCCACAGAGAGCTGTCTGAAACAGCAATAGACACAAGGATTTACAACAAGAAGCAGCAATTGCAATATCTGGCGCTAAACATTTAATCTATGGTTACAGTTTTTACTTTGGATCAGAGCTGAAGTCAGCAGAATTAAATCTTCAAGTGTATTTCAGCAGCCTTAAATCCTTCTGATACTGTTAACAGTGGCAGACTTCCAAAATGCATTCTGTTAATAAGACAGTAAAGTATAAAACCGAGTTATCTTCTTCAAGCTAAAAAAAAAAAGGAAAGTAAGAAGAAAGAGTCTTATAAAACTGTGTCTGTGGTGTCCTGGCCATCTTCTAGCTGAATTTCTTTCCGTATTATTTTTTTAACCTACTACCCTTGGTGAACAAGAGAAAAATTCTACTAGGAGAGAAATTCTTCCCCCAAAGCTTCAATTTTTCATCTTATTTCACAGGTTAGAAGAGGTTAAGAAATCACCAATCACCTGGTAACATGCAGAACCAAATCTCCACAGGCCAGCAAAAGGGATTCAGCAGCTGTTACCTTCACTTTTGCACTTAACATAACTTTTTGTTCACCTGCAGCTAAAGAAGATTTATGCAGAGCACACTGGGAGGTTGCTCAGCTCCCCAAGGCAACTCCATTAGCTTTCCCAGGAGCTCTATTAAATGCGTATTAAACCACACACACACACACAATCCCTTCAGTTAATGCACTGGTTCCAGCTTTAAACTGACAAAAGTGAGGATACTCAAAGTAAAGGCCCAGGTACCATCCTTAAGTCCCTGCTTTATGTCCCAAAATTACGGAGTACATGGTGAATAAGACTGCCTGCTGCTCTGTGAGGAAAACTAGGTGTTGTGTATTTAATTTCATCCTTTGGGCCAAATGCCTTTGCTTCTGTGAGCTTCACTCAGACTCTTCTCTGGTTCACCCAACATGGATCACCAAGAATATCGCATTTGTAAGAATTGGGTTCTGTGTCCATGTGTGTGAAGGGTCTTAATAGGCAGATTAAAGAAAAAGGATAACATGACTGATCTGGACATGGGCCTTCTTTTGAATTTTTAATTTGAGTTGTGCTGAATGAATGGAATTGTGAAGACCTGAGTCTCTGAAGGCTATATTATGGTTGCATTAGCAAACGGTCCAGAAGAGAAGCTTGTGGAAATCCATGCCCCAGTGCCATTTGTTAGAGGCCACCTGGCTTCTGAAGGCTCAGGTAGCAGAGTGCCACTGGGAGGGAACACACATGGAGAAGGAGCCGCTGTTACACTGGCTCTAGTCTGCCAGAGCATCAGTTCTGGTGGAGAAGTCCTTGAAAAACTCAGGTGGGATTCAACTAGTGAATGCTAATCTCATCGCTGAATTTTAAGCCCAACTAGTTGAATTCATTGCTCTGTTCCCTGGGATGATGATAAGATTTACCACAGTGTGCATCCTACTGACCTTATTGTATTCTGCAGAGCTTGGAAATAATTTTAGGTGTGTTTCAGTTTCTGAAAGATCCCACTTGGTTCAGACTAGGAAAAGCTGATCTCAAATGCAAGCCACCACTGAGCTGGCTGACTGATGTCACCATGTTGTTACATTAGTTGCCCCTAATAGTTCATTTGAAGCAGGCAGCTACCATGGAAAATTTTGGTCTAGAATGTTAAACCTTGACAGATTTACAATGAACCCAATATGGAATTTTGCAAAGTGAAGCACTAGCCATTTAACATTTACAATTACAATTTTAATAGTTCTTAACTGAAATTTGTTTCCTCTAGAAAATCAGCAAAATAACTGCAATGCCTTTAGATCTTCATGGCAGTCTTTTGATAGGAAAGCCTTTTTCTGTGATGGTTACAGTCAGACCATACCGTAACGCTTATTCAGTCAGACTTTCGGCTTACAGTATTGCCGGTCGGCTAATGCAGTGGTAGACATGGGGCTTCAGAAAGTGCTCCAGAGGAAAGGTAACTTGGGCAGATGGTGGTGTCTGTTCAACATAAAGCTCCTGGCATCACTAAGATAGGTTGAGACACAGTGGATCAGAAACAGGGAACCAGAGCCAGCTCAGTGGCAACACTTCTCTTTGCTGCGGACACCAAAGATGTAGAAAATCTGCTCAATCATTTGTTTGTCCAGACTTCCTGGCTTAGGTTAAATTTTTATTAGTGTAAAGGACACAGTAAAGTTTATAAACCTTAGTAAAGGAACATATTCAAGCCTTTTCTCAGTTTTCTGCAAGTACTTAAGTCTCAACGTCTTGAATAAAAAATCAAAGGCATTCTTGCAGCGAATCTTGTGATTAAATTCTATCCTGGGTTACTCATTCTTAAGTCATAGTTAATTTAAGGAAACATCAAGTAGAGGCAATATTTTTTGTTTGGTGGTTTGGACAGAGGCCTTTGTAAGTCTGAAAAAAAGAAACCTGCCCACATTTTGTCTGCCTCTTTTTCCATTTTTCAGTTAAAAGTTGTCAGAATTACAGGTTTTCAATATATTTCTTTCTTACAGGTGCAAAAGCATAATAGGAGATGATGTGGAACAGCTGGATAGTTCTATGTAAGTGATCCTATTTCTGTTCAAACAGCAAAAGTTCAGTCCTACAGAGCAACATGCATATAAAAAATAATTTAGAATGTGCTTAGGAAGGGAGAGGAGGGGAACACAGTGGGGGAGCTGGGCACAAAAATCTGGAGTTGGTTTTCAGAATATCCATCTTAGAGCAAGGATTTTAGATGTGCTACTACCGAGGCACAGGAAACACATTTCTGCAAGAAGCTTTTGATAGCAGTTTGCAAGAGTCACTTCAGCCCTTATCCTGGAAGTGTTTTGTGTTTCAGCATTCCCGTCCCGAGCTCGGTTACAGAATAGCAGCCCTGAAGACCCTTAAATAGAGTTAGGTTTGTGGGCACGGACATAATTCCTACAGCTGTACAAACAGTAAAACAAAGATAGCATCTCTTCTGTTGCAACCCTGCAGATCGCTGAATGATAACAAGGTGGAGGATTTACAGTGGATTCAAGATGCTTCTCTGCTCTGGAATTCCTTCTGACTCGTCAAAAAGATGACAAACAAGTCCCTCACTCCTGAGGTGTCATGCACAACTTTGAGGAGCATAAATATCGAGTTGCATTTCCCCTTTCAGCAGGCTACTGTGTGGCATATTTCAGCCATGTATGTGGTGTATTATTCACTGCACCTTTCTCAGGTCTACAAATAAGGTCCAGTTTTCTGGTGAAAAAAGTTCTGGGATTTCTTCCATGTTCAGGTAGACTTCAATTAAAAATAAGCCTTTCTAATGAACTGAGTGAGTAGAAACTAGTTCTGCAGTACATGCCATTATCCCTCTGTTTTTTATTTCCATAAGGATTTCTGTAGGTCTGGCTCTTTTCTCTTTTTGACAGTCATACAACTCTCTCGAGTTAATAGAGTTACTTCTCAATGCTGTCTCAACATTTTCGGTTTTCTGTATGTTACCAGTTTTATACTAAAAGAACCTCAGGGCATTGTTGGTGTTGGCAATAGAAAAACTAAGGTTTTGGCAGTTTTGTGAGGTAGTTGTGTTTTGGCCCATAAGAAGGTCTTATGATTTAGGACTGTTGAACAGGCACATTATTGAGTTTTCTATTACAGTTACAAGCAAGTTGCTAATAGTGCTGACATTTACATAGTATACAATAGCTGAAATCTAAGCTAGAAAAAGATATTGATTTAGAGACAGTCATAAAATAACTCCAGGCCACCTTCCAGGGCTTGGTATTCCACATTTGGCCACCGTCTGCCTCCATAGACAACAGTACTCCAAGTCTGTGTAAGCCACTGGGAAGAAGCCTGTTGTATTAACATCATGTTGCAAAATGATCCAGCTGTGGTGAAGCCATGTTCCTGCCAGCAGTGTTCCTAGCATTTAGCAACAGAGGGGTGATGGGTTTAGATATTAAGATACTGCTAGATGCAGAGTGAAAGGGGTGGGAAATGGCCAATCCATAGTGGTGGTGAAGGTGACGGACAAATGCTGACTTACACCAAATTCAATGCAGCTGCTCACCTAACAATCAGCTACCCAGAATGGTGTTTCATAGTGTGAGCTAGATTTTATCTTACACTAAGCTATGCTATAGCTTTGTGATGAAGACTGAGTTGCTAACTTAAAAGTAGGTAAACTCCAGTTTCTACCTAAAATCTTTGCTTTCTCTTTACAGTCATGAATAGAAATTTGCCCCCCCAAACTTGCTATCACCAAAGTGTAGCTTTCTAAATCCAAATCGCCACAAGGATTTTTACTAGTTTATAAATTAATAAGAGAATATGGCCTCTAAATGCTTCAAAATAAAACCAACCTATTGAAAACATTCGCTTCTATTAATCATGCTATATAATGGGATGAATCGAGACGCTGTATTTATTTCACTCCAGAGGAAAGATCTCCATAACTCAACAGCATCTTTGCCACTCATGAATTATCAAGTCTTGCTTTGCTTGTGGGATAAATATATCTCAGTTATGTATGCTCTCTTCTCCTCTCAGTATATCTTATATTTTTTTTGTGTCAATTTTTATTTATATGCATATACCTGCAATGCTCACTGTGGAGATTGTTACTTTGCAATAAGTCGAAGCAAATCAATTTGGTTTACAAACACAATTTATTTTCCTACTGCAGCATTCTCCACTATCATCACAGGAGATACCTCCACAGCCTTCACTGTAACTGTTAAAGTGTGCCACATGGCAAAGATGTGAGGGGGTCTAGCATTTGATCAAGTTGACATGGAGTGTCAGGTTCCTGCTGTTAGCTGGAACACCAGCATGATGACACGTATTTGATGTCATTTCGATGCAGATTCTGACATAGGCCAATTTATGGTCCAATTTATGTCTTGACTCTCATACCAAGGCCAAGCAAGCTATAAAATGTAATAAGAATTTTTTCAATCAATGTCCAGAGGAAAAACAAATCACTCGGTTACTGACACAATATTGCATCAACACTCTGGTAAAGTTCTCACAAGTGTGTGACATGCCCCTAAGCTACAGCGCGCATGTGGAACAAAAGGCTGGGCACAACAACATTGCATCCGTGAAATGGGAGCCCCTCAACTTTACAGCTGTTGCCAGGTCGGTCCCTCATCCCAGCAGCTTTCCAGTTTGTTAAGAATAAAATACTTCTCTTTTTGCTTATTTTTCTCTTCCCAGCTTCAACCTTTCCTCCTCACCAATATTTCTTTTACTCTGTCTTGCATACTGTAGCTGGTTGTCTAACAAGTAGCAGCCCAAAATGTTCAAACAAGGTTGCAGTGGTCAGACGCTGATCACACAGCCTGGCCACTGAGTCTGTGAAAGGCTTGTATCTTTTCACTTTCAGATGCTCTCAAATCAGATAGGAACTTCTACCCTTCCCTTCAGCTTTTCATAACCAAGACACTAGCCCTGTCTCAGCCAGCTGTTAAAAGGCATTGTCAATGGCAAATAGGCCTGTACAGCACATATTTTTAATTGGATATGGGATGATGTGTTTTTCCAAAAGCACAGTTACTGCCTCTATAATGTGGAACAAATGGTCTTGCCCTGTGGACAACATAAAGCAGGCAAGAGAAAATGTGTGCATGGTCTACACTGTATACCTTCATTCCAATATTCTTCTGATTTGTACATTTAGGACTGTGAGCATGAGTATTTTTGGTTTTCTGTGCTGAACCAGAACAGCTGACAAGGGACCCATTTTATTTGGGAAGGTCTTTGCCCTGGTAATTTCAGGAAAGTTGCTGTGCAGATGGGGTTGACTCTTTAGGTGGCTGTGAAAATGAAAACAAGGTGAAGGGAGAGTGCTCTATACCTGAACATTTCTCTGCACACATAAAAAAAATTGCCCTCTGAAGCTTGCCCAAGTATACCGCAGGTACACCTACGCTGCAGTTAACACAACAGTTACACTCCAGCAAAATGTCAATGCATTTGCTGTGCAACAAATGGGCTCTGGCCTGATGAAGGGCAGAGCAATGGGCCCCATGTAGGTTGTCCTGTTCCATTTCAGAACTGTTGTGAGGCAGTGACTGGGGTTCGTCCTTAGACAGCGGAGGAGCTGAAAGACCCCAAACATATTCTGCTGCCATTATGGTCCTGGCAGCCAGAGAGCAAAGTGGTTTGCAGAGCTCTTACATCTAGACACAGATTCTGCCAAACCCTGTTCTCAGCACAACCTCAGGGAAGCTGTGTTGCTTGCACATGGTTTAAGCACCTCATATTATGACTATTCACACCTCTTTAGGTTTGGTCATCTGGATATCTGTAAAGGTTTACTCTAATATTTCCCTGGTACTACTACTAAAATCACATTGGCCGTAATTCAAGGCACGTTGTCCTACTATTAGCATCCCTTTTGTCTCAAAGCTAGCTCTTACTGCTTGTTCTTACGTTTACCTCTTTTCCCTGCTACTTTCTTTGCTAACTTTCTTGTTCTGCCCTCATCACCTAAGTATGTCAATATAGCACCTCCCAGTAGTGCAGTAAACAATGTGAGCAACATCTGTCAGACATGATTCAGTCTTTCTCCACTTCTCCCAAAGAAAAGAACCATAAATGAGGAATTCTGTTCAGAGATTGTTACTTTGTTGTTTCCTTTACTTTTTTTCTTTGCAAGAAAGATTCATACTGTTTCATGTTTTTATGTTATAAAGGGCAAGCATGTGTATTATGTTGGGAAAAACAAGGAAAGGACTGTGCAAAGGACTGAGAAACTTTTTCCTGAAGAGTGTAAATTGTTGATATTTGATTCTGCAAAATCTCAGAAAACCCTTCCAGTTTCAAAGTTGCTTTCAAATAAAGGTGGTTTGCTTTCAAAAAGACAAATCAAACAAAAGCAACAGTAACAATAATTGCAGATGGGTGACACAATACATTTATTTTCATGGAAAGTGCCTCATCGAGAAAGATTGAACCAAACATTCATTTTGATGCTAAATCTTTCAATTCTCTCCTGCCCCAACACAAAGTCAAATGCTTGTGAAATTTTGATCACCTCAAGTTGTGTTTCGATTGAAACAAGTTTGCCAGACACAATTACAGAATAGTGTGCATTCATTAATGCGCACAATATAAGAATAATTTAATTCCTAATGTAAAAGACTTTTCTCATTGACTCTAGGATCCCCAAAAATGGAGGTAGTTCCCAGTTCATAGCTCTGAGCTCCACCTCCCTGAATCCTATACAAGGAAGCCTTGCTCTTCTGGAAAAGGTATTGCTGGCTCACGGGGCAAAAAAGGTTCCTCATCACCCATCTGCTCATTACTGCTGTTTACTACTGTGTCATTACTTGTCATCTTACATTAGTTTGCCCATTCCTTGGAGAACCAGCATTGTGCCATATTCAGGCTCTCTGCTGTGGCCCCAAAATTTAAAAAAGCAAAAGACAACTGGAACCATCTATTTTCTCTCCCTAAAGAGAACTAGACAAGGTTTGGTTAGCCTGAAGTGGTCAATGCTCCTTTGAACTTAGCAATGTTGTGAGCATCTCAGACTGTCTTAGGCTTCATGATGTGACATATGAATATGTCTCCCTGTGCTTGTATACGTTTCTGCAATGACTCTGCCACTGTGCTAAGGTCTACCACAGCACATTTTGGTCACTGACAGGTAATAAATGGTGGCAAAACTTTTTTACATAATACAGTATATCCTACTGTGTCTGTAGCTAAAAAACCACCACAGCATGTGCAGTTCAGTTCAGTGTTACACCTGATGTCATTGCAAGCACTTGTGTGGGCAGGGGTGCGTGGAAAATTCTTGTTCCAAAAATCTTTCTTTTCTCTTCATTACAGTTTGTACTATTATTATGCTGCCCACAGTTCTAAAAATCATGTCTAAAGTCTATATTTACAATGCCTGGTATAAAAGTGATCATCTACCCATAGTGTATATCACTGTGAGCACTTGATGACTGGGGTGATTGTGTAATTGGTCCATTTCTCTTCCCATCATACAGTACCAATTTAGAGGGCTCTCCTGTATATACTAATAACAGGGACATGGTACATAGATACCATGAGCAATATTCAATCCTATGTAAACCCTAAGGAGTAATATGCCCTGGGAATTAAGTTGTGCTGTCAGTAATATCCATGAATGCTCAGTGAATGCATGATTACAGCCAGCATCCCTTAAAAACTGAATCTAGTTCAGTACAATCAAACATCCACAATCTACCTGAGAAAATCTGACAAAACTAAATCTAAGAAGTTACTTTTATAGACCTGTTTGTAGCCCCTTTGTTTAGGCAGAAATAGGTCAGCTGAATTTAAATCCTTAAACCATTCAGTGTCATGATAAGAGCTTGCACAAATAAAGTGTAAAACCTCCTGATCAGGACTTGTTACACTTTCCTTTCCAAGTATGAGAGTCAAACAATCCTTTTTTTTTAAGCACATATAATTAATACCCACTTCTATTCAAAATCTAAATTAATTTCCCCTCTCTCCCGTGTACCACCACTCTGACACTTCCATCAGAGAGTGGTAAACCAGAGCTTGCTGTGTTTGCACAAAATAACCGCTGTACTGTGCTGAAAAACATCCAACCTGCGCTTCCTCTCAGAATGTGTTGTTTCATGCTGCATGGTCAATAAGTATATGGATAATCAGGAAGCTTGGCCCTCCTGTTACTCAGAGCTGTTTTTTCCTGGACCAAGAACCTTCTGTATAAAAACAGGCTTTTGCACAGATGAAGAAATGGCAGCGTGACCTGACATTATGGGAAGCTGTTTGCCCTCTGGGATTAGATGAGAATTTTTCATGATGTAAGGAATGACACTATGAAGCAACATTAACATGTAAGTATAAAACATACTAATGATGTGCAGTGATAATTCTGTGACCTCCCATTTGCTCCATTGAAAGAGAACTGCAGACGACTTCAAAACCAGTTACAGTTCCCCGCCAGATCAGGGTGGAGATTATGTGAAGAGTTCCTTTTTCAAACACAAAAGAAAGGGAAAGAAATTTAACTAGCGGAGAAATAACTTGCAAAACATGCGCTGTGCATTGTTACAGCATCTCACTCTTTGAACAGTGATGTGATAAATCACTTAGGGGGCAGCACTGACAAGGTAATATTGGCCTTCCCACCCCAAAAGTAGCAACCTGACCAGCTGTATGTTAATTTATTTGAGGTGGCAGGAAAGCACTGGGGGACATTGTAATAGGGGAGAAGTGTCTTAGAATATTCACCATGAAGAAAGCAAATATACTTTTTGCAGACACTGGAGCAGTATGCTGGAGAAGAACAAAGATGTTGTTTGGGAAGTCTTGTCTTTTCACAAGCAGCTTAGCCTAGCTTTAAACTGTTGTCCATGTGGTTATGTTTGAAACTGCCTACTTGCATTTACCTTGAATAGTTCTTTCCTGGTAGTGAGCCTGAAGACTTTTCTTGTGCAGTAAAGCCTTTTGAACATTTGTCATATATTAAACAGTCCAATCAGGTAAGAGAATAGGATGGAAATATTCTATTTCTTTTTACTGATTGGGTGATCTTTGAACTCGACCTTGGCTGGGAAGGAACGGAAGTAGTAAGGGAAGAACTGAGGAAAAACAAGGTGCCTTCTAATCACACTGAGACACAAGAACATAATGTCATGACAACAATCTCCTTGTAGCAAATATGCATGTTTTCAATACAGTCTCCTAAAAATGACCAGATGGTGTATTCTTCTCTGCTTGAGTGTGCGGTTTGGAAACCCTCCTAAGCTGCTCAGAACTGCTCCCTAGGAGGGCCACCAGCTTCCTTGTCTGGGGTTTTCCCTGAGAGGATGTGGAATTATCTCAGACTTTTGCCATGGTAAGTGAACAACACAGGTGTCGTGGTTTAAGGCCTGCCACACAGCCCACTCACTGCCCCCCCCACCTCCTCCCTTGCCTCCCGGAGGGATGGGGAAGAGAATTGAAAGAATACAACTCCCACAGGTTGAGATAAGAACAGTCTATTAACTAA
>WYDI02004870.1:0-45390 GCA_009867235.2 Psittacus erithacus
GATATCATTAACTTCCATATATCTCACTCTCCCCATTTCAACCCTGGAATTCTGTGAATTAGTCCCTAAACTACTTAATACCTGTTTTGAGTTTGTCATTTCCAGAAACATGTCTCACTAGAATTTTTTATATTAAATTACTATCAGGATTCCTTCATTAGAACAGGTGCTATTTAAATATAGTTTAAGTAACAGTTACCATGCTAATGGTCTCATTCTTCTGTTCATGTAAGGCTTTGTTCGGTATAGCAAGAACACATATAAAAGCAAGAAGCTCACTTAGCTCTGCATGGATTACCTTAGAACAAAATACCTCAGCCAGACATTATGTAGACCATGTTTATCACAAATTCAGCTTGGCCTACAGTCAGATCCACTGCAATATTTACATATTATATTACACCTAGCATTTTATATAACTTTCAAAATATAAGTATATAAATTTGTTAAGCTGCTATGAAGTTTAAGGTTAACTTATTACTTGTCTGATATACAGACTGACCTCTGCAGACTGTGGCATTCAGACAGCCCAAGTTCAAAACAAACTGGTCACAAAAATGACTACCTATTAAAATCAGGCTTTCTTGAACATGAAAATACAAAGATCAGGCTCAAACAGTCTGTGATTCTTTGCCCTTTAATATTAATTGATGTACAAGGTGAGCACAAATCACTATATCACCACTGGAACTTTTTTCACATACCTGGGCATAAATAGACATTTAAAAATACATTAAAATATACTAACCAGTCTCTATCAGAATCAATTTTATTTGTAGTTCACCTGGCTAGCAAAGAACTATGAACATTAGCATCTGGCACCACTTACTTAATAGCAAGTATTAAACACTTTGGGCTACTGCAAAAGAACAACTAACAACAGTAAACTAAGTTAATAAAATTCCAAAAATTATGACCTGTACGACAGCCGAATTGTCAGCTTCTGAGCCAATGCTTTACAAAGAGAGGTTTTCCCAGTTCCAGGAGGGCCTGGTTTGAAATCAAATCCATAAATTACACAGAATCTGCATTAGATTGTTAATAACACGTAACGTCATTATAACTACCTTATTTCACTACAGCATAACTGTAGAATAAAAACACAAAGACAATGATTGTGAACACCAGCATAGTTTCAGAAGATTGCTTACTCAGCTGCAGTCCTACAGCTGACCTTTGAATTTATAAAATTTTCATTTATTAGTATACTTAGTGTAATAGCTTGTATGCAGGCACCATAAAGTTAAAATACAAAACAGCCACAGAAGTCAGAAGTATCACCCTAGCATGGCTTATGATTAACAGTAATCTCAAAAATCAGTGCTATGCTTGTATCTTCCTGAAATATACTTTTCTAACATGCAAACCAGAAACACATCATGCCCAGTTTGACCAGCTGTCCACTTGCCTAGAAATGTCTACACTGGGGCAACACAGAGAATCTTAGGAAGTATGCTGTGGCACAAACCTTTCGGATCTCTTTTGACACGCTATTGAAGAGCCACACAGACCATCTCCGAATAGACAAGTACAAGCATAGTTAAACATAGAACGAATGTATGGAAGATGATGTGCGGGTGCTAAATAAACTGATAACATCAACCAGATGACAGTACTTTCATTCAAAACCAATACTGTTATTTTAGCATAAACGTATTTTGCGCTACAACAGTTGAGGATTTCCCAGCATTAACTTCTTTGTGATTGCAATAATGAGCTCATTACGAAAATTAAATAAATCCTAAATATATTGTTAATAGTCTGAAATAAGTAATTTTCCAAACAAAAATATCCTGCAGCTTCTAAACTGATAGTTATAACTTTAGTATAATCAACACTCATAACAAACATTTTCACTATGACCTTTTTATTTATGAATGCCAGTCTTGACAACAAAATTGTCAAGACTTGCTATCGATTAATCAACAGCAAGCTGCATTTTGCAAGAAAATTGATCCAGTTGATGTTAATCTCATTTATGGTATAACCTATACAGTAAAATAGGACTGACTGAAGATTATGGCTTCACTGAAATAGTAATAACTAAATTTGTGAGTACTGCCTTCATATCTGGCAATAGAACACAGTGTTAATAATACAACACACAGACTGATCTCCCAGTTTCCTCAGAAGTTTTCATAGAGCCGTAACTAACAATTTTTTAATACTGCAATAGAACCGTAAGAAATGCTCTCAGTAGCCGCATTACCTTTTGTACTTCATGAAAAAAATCAGCATCACTTAAAAATAAAAATAAAAAAAAAATCAAAACCAACTACTGTAACTGCATTGTAAATTCTAGAATTTAAATTCCTGCAAAACATAGTACATGTGAACATTGATTTGATTCTGACATTTTAATCTAAATCTGTGTAAGAGAGAACACTACTTTGTTGGTTTTGCATCATCTGAATTTTCTATTTTCTGTTGCACAGAAGTGCAATACAAGTTTTACCAGAAAGAAAGTATAAACAGATGGCCAATTTATCTACTTGATTTAAGACAGATAATTTTTACCGTGCAGCAAAACAACTCTGTTCCATGATATCAGGTTGCTGTCAACATTTTTGTCAGAAAATAGTAGTGTTGTCGTCACATAATCAAGTAACTAATTATAGAGGAGAAAAAGATACAGACAAATTAGAGACATATTAAAAAATACAATTACAATTAGAAGCAATCTTCTAACTACATCTACTATATACTCAAAGACCAAAACAAAAATAGGATTATGTCATTTAGTCATAGGTAAATTTTCTTTCACAAAGATTGGAAAATAATTTCCTTCCTGCCCTCAGGAAAAAAAAACCATAACATGTACTGGGTACAAACAGACTTCCAGAACCTTTACATGAATAAATGAAGCACTTTAAGAAAGTGAAATTATTTTCATTTTCCATTATTTCACTTCTAGTGTGCCTTTAAAACACAAACTGCCCAAGCACACTGAGTCAAAGATTCAAACTCCAGGTCCTGTTTAGATGTTGTGTATTTGTTCAGTTTTCTGTAGTCAATCCACCAAAGCATTTCCTGTCACATTTCTGCTCCTTTCTACGAAAGCATTTGTATCAGCTACTGTGAGGACTTTGTAGATTGGTTATCCTTTCAAGGGAAGTTGCATGCACTTCCTTGAATGCTTGCTTCTCAAAATACTACTACTTCATTTTAGAATTATCTAGAATAAGGAAGTAGAGAACTCTCTCAACAAAATGCATACAAATCTCAAGTGTGAATCTACACAGATTTTTTGCCTATAAGAACACCCGATACCATATTATTTTATATTGCTGTTACCTGTAATATGCTTTTGATCTCTATGTCTTAGTAGGACAATAGTATTCCTGCAATATCTCATGCCCAACATGTAGCAATTACACAACAGCAAAAAAAAATGAATTCCATCCAGCATGTTTTTCAATTATTATATCAACACGGACATTTTGAAAATTCACAGCTACCACTACAGTCTGTAGAACCCAATCATACCCAGCTAGCTCAATTGTTTAAGAACGAACAGTTATCATAATTGCTTTTACAAAAGTTAAGTAGTTCTAATTTTAGTCATTAAAAGCTGCTTCTTCTAACTTCTTTGTAAGTGTAACATACACTTACAGTCAACAGTAATTAACTTGCTGTTACTTAGTACATCAGTAAGTCTAATTAAAGTCTTGTAATTTCACAGATGATTTGGAAAGCAGATCCATAAATCAGACAAATGTGGAAGTATTAGTTGATGTTTACCTTATAAATGAAGTAAGCATAATCATCGTAATGTTTTGCTTTACTATAGATGGTTATAATGTCTCAAGTGAGAATACTGTATTTATGATACTATAAACAAGCTAATGAATTATTTATTTGTGTCCAAAAACTTCAGGTAGAAGTAATTTTTTTTAACAAGCACAAAAAACATCGTAGTGAGTGCTGTCATAAGAGCAACTGAACTATGTGTGATTTTTACATCACAATTATTAAATTTCAGATTCCAGTATTACAGTTCTATAAACTGGCAGTTATCACCACAACCTTTGATGAATACACAGACTCTTCAAACTAGAAAATGGCGCCACAAAACTACTTTGTTTCTTCTAAATATTTTACCAGCATTTATGTGGGAGCCAACTCATTCTAGTTAACTCATTCAATGTGGATTTGTATGAACGGTAACAGTGCTTGCTGGCTGACACTACTGCTACCAATGAACTACCTAGCTGCTGTCAGAAACACATAATTAAACACCTATTACCTTTCGCCTGCCCTGTTACATGACCATTTGATATAATGGTCATAACCACTTTTGTTACATGACTATTAGCTATAGTCACAGTGGACCAATTAATGGGACAAAACCAGGTGGAAATTAGTGCACCACACAATAAGTTGAACACTTTAAGTGATTTAGTTTCCTTGGTTAGTTTACTGCAAGGTAATGCGTGCCACACCAAAGACAACAGATCTTTTGGGACTTTTAGAATGGAGAAATAGAGAATCAATTACAAAGAACGCTGCATAATTTTTTTCTAAGCCTCCCTGAAGTTATTTCTTTCCACCAATTTTCTTCTTCCCTTCTAGAAAACTATGCAACTAATGAGCCTTAAAACAAGGTGCAGTATTTTAATGAAGTGAATTTCTACTCTGTTCTACAGAACATCCATAGTTTTTTTTCACACAGGCTGATATGCCTAAAGCAAAACTGAAAGAGATGTTATAAGTTGCTACCAAAACACCTCTAGCTGTTGAATTTCTGATGTCTGTATAACAAGCCAATGCATATTAAGCAATTATTTATAATTTGTGGCATAAGCACCACTGAACGCAGTTTCACTGGGAAACTGAGATTTTTGCAAAGCTGACTTCACAGTAGTACATATTAATATGTTTTAGATATGTTCAATCTCAAAAAGTCAGCTCTGACTTTTGTTAAGTGCTTTTCAAAGAAGTATGTAACTATCAAAAATTACATAAATGTTTTTTGAGCTGGTGATTTCCAAATAACTTCTTCACAGGATGCAGCAAACTTCAGACAGGCTATATTTCAACTCTTCTCAAGCAATTTTAATCGTTATTCATTTTCAACTTACATGTGATTTTACTTCAGTTTCATAGATAAGACTTTCCCAAAGGCCATGGAATTCAGCTGCAAAAGCAATACATTATAAATCTGTTTAGGACAAATCAATCTGGGAACTTGTAATCTATCACTGCAGCACAAAGCAGTTTTTAAATTATTCTCAACTAAAATCAAGGATTAAGAACAAATATATGAGAGCAGTTAATATATTTGGGGAAAAAAAATAAGTTGATTTTTCTCAAAATGCAAACACTACTTTCTAACAGACAAATTCAGGAGTTTCACAACTTGTTTCCTCAAATAATTGTGAGGAAAAATTAATCTTCTTAATTTCTTAACATGAAAGGAAAAATATTATTTTTTCTATCCACAAATAGGGGATGGACCTAAATTTCCCCAAGATACAGAGATATGAAAAGTTGGGGTGGGAGGAGGGTTCTAAGCCCAATTTTATCATTCAGGTTTTTTTCCTTTTTTTAACATCAACATGTAGAGGACAAAAAAAAAAAAAAAAGGTCATGATTTGGCTATCAATCATTTCCAGCTGCTGGTTTCTAACTTTCAGGAAAAAGTAAATAAAGAAAAAGACTAAACAATTATAAACCACAATAACATAGGAATAATGTCAAAGTATCAGATTGAATATTTCCAGAAGAGAAATGTAATAGATAGTTAGGCATGTTTTTACAATATGCAAAAGAGCAAGAAATGTCTCAGAACCACTGTCTTTGAGCTTAAGCTCAGATTTGTACTTCCTCTCCCAGTCACAGAATACAACCTCCCCAGGCACAAGACGGTAATAGACAGGCCATGTTCTATTGGAGAACAAAGCCTTCTAGCCTTTCCAAGATTTTTTTTCATTGCAAGTGCTCTAGATCTTCCAGAAACACCATATAGGTACCTGCTGGCAGCACCCAGTGATTAGCTGCAATGATATCCTCATTCTCTTCTTCCAGATTTTCAGAGCTTGGTCCTTCTTCATTCAGATGGAAAATATGAAGAGAAAGACTGCCTTTGCTCAAGTCAATAGGCTAGAAGAGACATAGAAAGAATTTTAATACATTGTATTTATCATTCAAACCTAATGATAACATGAAAAAGTTACAGCTTTGGTCCATTCAGCTTTGAAGCCTACTACTTCTGTTTCAGACCTTAGTTAGAGGTGTAGGCCCAAAACCTTAGCCACCTTTTCCCAGTTATACCAGTTTAGCTATTAAAGATACTACAGCATCCTAGAAACCTTGTCTTGCTTATGCCCTTTAGCTATCAGTAGTCTACCTACAACTAGTTGACAGGCATAAGAACAGAGCTGTACGCTCTTGACTGTGAATACCTGTCTGTCTTTCAGTTTCAGATCCGTATCCACAATTGACACAGACTGCACATTGTTGTTAAGGAAACCATCATCAAATTCTGTCCACTTGTAATCACCAAACACAATGTTATGTCTGTTCAACAGCTTCAACACACTCATCCTGATATCTTCTTTCTTGGCCGCACTAACAAGAAAGAAAGAGCATTATTTATGGCATTGACATTTTTAAGGAAGTATGAAGTAACATAAAAGTGATCTATTTCATACATGGAAAAAAGCTTCCATCTCACAAAAAGAAAAAAAACCAAAACCTGTACAACTTCTCCCCCCAACCCTCAAAACAAATCACCCTGTTTCAACTAGGAAAAGCAGAAAAACTCATAACCAAACCACACAACTGAACTTGGCACACTTTACTTGGAAGCTCTATTATGCTTTCAAGTCAAAGGACAGCTGGTATTTCAGGATGGGAACATGCTATATGGAGAATTCCAGCAGAAGAGACAAAAACTACAGAAAAAAGGAACACCATTTTAAGATTTCAGAAAGGCTTTACTTAATTTTTGCAATTTTGGTGATACAATCCCCATGTGGATTCACAGATCCTTGTCTTTTAATTCTGACAAAATGAGAGCAGTGGATATTTTACACCTTGACTTTAGTAACATACTCAATACATTCTCCCAAAGTATCTAGATAGCCAAACTGGTAAGCTAAGAACTGGATAATGGACAACATGGCTGAACTGCCCAGCTTAAAAGGCTGTGATTAGAAGTACAAAGACTAAGCAGACCTGCCAGCAGGGAAACGTAAGGCAGTGCTGGAAATAATGGGACTCACAGTGTTTTTACATCTTCATTTACACCATGGGCAACGGGAATGAAAGCAACTGCAGCAAGTTTATGGATAACATCAAAGCAGGGAAAACTCTCAGTATACTAGAGAGCAGGGCTACCTATCAGAGGGGCCTCTGCAGGTGGAAGATATGGTTCAACAAGAACCTTTTCAAGTTTAACAAAAGTAAACATGAAACCCTGTCACTCCATCTACTACCCAGTAAACAGTACAGACCAGAGTCCAACTAGATAAAAAGCAGCTTTGCAGAAAAAGGACCGAGGGGTACTTGGGGAACAAGTTTGCCATGAGTCATGTGCTCCTACAATAACAGGCAACCTTATTTAGGCTGAGCACAAATGTTAGGACAAGAGATTCTTTCCGTCTACTTGTGAGACTACATCTGAAATACTGTGTGTGATTTCAGGCTCTGCTGTATAATAGCAAGTCCAGAATATGACTTGATTAGGAGACTAGGTCACATGACACACACGGAGAATCTGAGAAATGGGTTGGTTCAATCTTAAGAAGAGACATCTATGTGGAAACTTATGGGACAGTATAGAGAAGGCAGAGCAGAGTGCTGTGCACAGCACAGGGTCAAAATGCAACAAGACACAAGCTCCAACAAGCAAAGTTCCGTTTGGAGACCTGTTTGATTTCTGAAGAACTTCCACATGTATTTGAATGTTGTCACACACATTTGGGAGCGCTTGCTTCAATTCCCCAGCGACTTCATCCATTTTCTCGCTCCTGGGGGAAAGCAATACCAAAGAGCAGGCTTTCAGCAACCGTTATATGCCAACGGCACCACCAGTCCTTCCCGGCACGGGAGACGCCGAGCCCGTCTCCATGCACGCAGCCCAGCGGGGAACCGACATTTCCCTTCCTCCCTCTGGAAACCGCGACGCCAGGCACCGGGGACTAGCAGCCCGCTCCTTCCCTCGCGGACCTCCACGGTGCGGACAAGAAATCACCTCAAGCCAGACACGACCTCAAGAACGGCACGCTGCAACTAAGAAAATCAGGTCCGACAGGGAAGCGGAGGGACCGGGCAACTCCTCTGTTCCCTCAGCACTCTGCCTGCTGAGAGGACCGCACCTCCACCGCGCAGAGAGCGGAAAAAAAACCCTGTCAGTATGGAAGAGAACTTAAGGGACCAGCACACCGCCACCGCCTTTTCGTAAAAGGCGGGCTGGCGAGGAGCAGCGCGGCCCTCCCCCATGACCTGGATCTTCCTCCGCGCAGGCGGAAGGAGTTCTTCTGCCCTAAGTGCTTCCGGTGCGGGGCTGAGGGCAGGCCGTTCGTAGGGGAGGCGGCTTGGCCATGGGGAAGAAGCACAAGAAACACAAAGCAGAGAAAGCGGAATGGCGCTCTGCTTCCGCCACCGCGTACAGCGGTAAGAACCGGGAGCTGTACAGAGGAAGGAGGGGCGGTCTCTCTTTATATTGGGGGACGCGTCTACTGCCGGTGGGACCCGGTATCTCTTTCTGGGCTGGGCTGCAGCGGAGCGTCTGGAGAGAAAGTCCCTTGTCTGAATACGTGAGGCGCTGGGGACGGGAGACCGCTTCGGGGCCAGGCCGATGATGCTGTCCCGTAGTCGGGGACTTGGGGAAGCAGGGCAGTCGCGAAGGGCGGCAGTGGAGGGAAATGGCGTGTTGTGGGGCTCCTAGCTGATCGGGAGCGGGAGAAGTGAAGTGGGTGGTGGTCTGAAGGAGGTAGGTTGTTGCTGTGTCCACGCGAAGGTGCCTCGGGAGGGGCACGGGAATTGCGGGGCGAGCGCTGGGGCGCTGGTGTGGTGGGTTTTGAGACCAGCCGCCTTCATGGTTCGTATGGCTCTTCTTGATGGATTCCAGTTACTGCACTAGTTGAGTGATGCTTGGTTTCACCTTACTCTGATAAGGATCTTGAGATGTTTTCTGGGAAAGCCGATGGGTTAGTTTCTTATGTGTCCCCAGTTTGTGGAAAATCATGATGTAAGATGTGCTGAACAACTGTTTCTTAACTTGGATTTGTCAGTTTTAAGTATTATTTTTCTCTTCAGATGCATTGCATATATTTTCAGTCTTCAGCAAATTATTGTAAAGAGCATTTCTGGAAGAAGTGTCAGTAATTACTTTGTGCTATCATTTGTATGTGCATTTATGAAATGTTTTACTTTTTCTTCATTTAGATTATGTGGACAAGCCTTTGGAAAAACCTTTAAAGCTGGTGCTTAAAGTTGGAGGAAGTGAAGTGACTGAACTTTCTGGGTCAGGGCATGATTCTAGTTACTATGATGACCGATCAGATCACGAGCGAGAACGACATAAAGAAAAGAAGAAAAAAAAGAAAAAGAAGTCTGAGAAGGAAAAAGAAAAGCATCTAGATGATGAGGAAAGAAGAAAGAGAAAGGTAAGCTGGGAGTTTTAGAATTCAGACTTGCAGCTTTTCTTCATGCTTGCTTATCAGATCTAAAATCTGGCGCAGAGTACCATTTGATTCACTGTTGCAAGTGTAGAAAACCCTTGTGTGTGTGTTGGTGTATTTCTCCTATTTGGACGAGATGTTCCTGTGATAATTTCTTGAACAAAGTAAAAGCTTGTTTCTAGTAACTGCTTGTTTTTCTTATTCATTTGCTTTGTAAGTATGAATACTTCTTGATTGCAGCCAGATAAGAAACATGTTTTGCTACCCTTCAAGGAGGGTATTTTCAGTTTTTCAGATACATCTAGATTGCATTTCTGTTTCTGAGATATACCAAGTTATTGAACATTAGAATTGATACGTTTGTTTAAAACAGCTTTCTGAAATTTGTTCTGCTGATTATTGTGGTACAATAGTCTTGTTGGCTCTTGTTTAGAATAACCTGCATGCTGGGCTTTGTGGCTGTCTTACTAGCAACTGGTGTGGTCACCTTTTTGTTGTCTGGTGAACCTTTAAGAGTAGAAATTGAAATTAGCAAGGCAGTGTTGGTGGTACAGTTACCTGTACAATTTCATATTAATAGTATTTCTTCTGTGTACTAATGATTCTCTGACATCTCTGCTTTTTTAATTATCTTCATCCCTGTAGTTTTCTTCTTCTTGTAAGACAGTTTTTTGGCACTACTCTGTAAGTGTGTATGGCTAAACTGTCATTTTGAATTGATTTGTTAGGCTTGAACTACTTGAAAGTGATATATCTCTGTTGGATCATTCAGAAGCTCTTGAATACAGGATGGATAGTGCAAAATTTTCTTTCTACAAACATTTTTCAGATGTTTCAGCTAACAGTATGGCACTTGAAATGTAGCAAAACAACTGACTTAAATGCAAGATCTTGCAGCATCAAATTAATTGTTTGTTTTGTTTTTGCTAAATTGAGGTGGGGGAAGCATATTTGTGGGGTTTTTTTCTCCCAGAATTTCATTATTAGTGTATGCAAAAGAAACTAACGGATAAGTAGGTAACAAAACTGTAGTCTAAGCATGGTTAATAGAAGTATGCTTTTCTGTGTGAGCATGAATAATGACTTGTAAGATTATAAGAATGACTCAGGCATGCGTTTGCTTTGAAGTTCAGGAAGAGATCATAACCACTGTTACAGAGGATTTCTTATGGTTATTTTGCAGGCTTCCTAAATCATCATGTACTTTACTGTTTCCCATTTAATGCACGAGACAACCGAAATACACTGATCATAGCAGAGCTACAGACTGATCTTTAGTGAATAGTAAATTATACTTCCTTTACCCTTTAATGTAGCTTATCGTCATGCAGTTTTATTAGAAATATATGTATTTTACATATAAGTGGCTTCAGTTTAACATTATTTTCAGTAAAAGAACAGTAACAAATGATAGAACAATAATATATTAAATACAAAGCAAAAAGTGGACAGAATTAGTTTTCATTGTAGAATAAAATTGAAAAAGTGACAGTGGAAATGTATGCACTCTTATTTAAGCCACATTATGGCTCAGATATAGAGTGAGTGTTCCAAATGAAAAATCACTCTCTTACCTTTTGGTGTGCAGGATTGTACATTCCAAGTACGTTCTTCTAAAATCTGTCTTCTTCCTGCTATGCTAGGAAGAGAAAAAGAGGAAAAGGGAGAAAGAACAGTGTGACACTGAAGGAGAAACTGATGACTTTGATCCTGGGAAAAAAGTGGAGGTTGAACCTCCTCCAGATCGTCCTGTCAGAGCATGCAGAACTCAGCCAGGTGAGCAGCGAGAAAAATTAAATCATCTTGTGTGTTTTTAAAAGCATGCACAGCGTACCTTTTGTCACAGATTCCAAAATGTAAAATTTCCATGAGGATCTGCAAAAATCTAGAGCCTTTATTTTTCCAACATTAAGAGTTTTCAGCTATCTGAAAAGTCAGTATTCCCCTTGGTGCTTCTGGGTTTTAGTAGGCTTATTTTCATGGCACTAAACTTGCCACTGGCTTCTGCTACTTGGCAGAATAAAGCTAGTATACAAGTATTATTGTGTGTAGTGTCCCCTTAATTTCTTCTCCATAACATTTCCTCAGCATTTACAGAGCAATGGTCAGAATACCTGAAACCAAGTTTTCATATAATCATAGAATGGCTTAGGTTGGAAAGGTCCTTAAAGAAAAGATCATCCAGTTCCAACCCTCTTGCCGTGGGCGGGAATAGCTTCCACTTGACAAGGTTGCTCAAAGCCCGATCCAGCCTGGCCTTGAACGCTTCCTTGAACCACAGCTTCTCCTGTGTCTTACCACCCTTACAGTGAATAATTTTTTCCTATATCTTATCTTAATCTTCTCTTTGTCATCTTAAAGCCAGTCCTCCTTGTCTTGTCCCTACCTGCCCTTGCCAAAAGTCCTTATCCAGATTTCTTGTCAGCCCCCTTTAGGTGCTGGAAGCTGCTCCAAAGTCTCACCAGAGACTTCTCTTCCCCAGGCTGAACAAGCCCAACTCTCTCAGCTTGTCTCCATAGCAGAATTGCTGGATTTGCTTGAGCAGGTCCATGTTCTTCTTGTGTTGGGAGCCCCAGAGCTGAACCCATCATTCCAAGTAGGGTCTCACCAGAGTGGAGCAGAGGGGGAGAATCCCCTCTCTTAACCTGCTGGTCATGCTGCTGGTGACCGGCAGCCCAGGACATGGTGGTTTCTGGGCCGCAAGTGCTCACTGCCAGGTCTTGGTGAGCTTATTGTCAACAAACCCCCCAGGTCTTTCTCCTCGGGGCTGCTCTCAGTCCAGTCTCCACTGAGCCTGTATTTGTGCTTGGAATTACCTCAACCCATGTGCAGGACCTTACACTTGGCCTTGTTCAACTTTGTGAGGTTTGCAGTGGGCCCACCTTCTTAGCCTGTCCAGGTCCCTCTGGATGGCATCCCTTCCCTCTAGCATTTGTGCTGCACCACGCAATTCAGTGTTGCCCTCAAACTTGCTGTCCATGTTGCCAGCAAAGATGTTAAAACAGCACTGGTCACAATACTAGCTCCTGCGGTACACCACCCTTCAGTGGTTCCACTTGGACATTGTGCCATTGACCACAACTCTTTGAATGGGACCATCTGGCCAGTTCCTTATCCACTGAGTGGTACATCCATCAAATCCATGCCTCTCCAATTTAGAGACAAGCACGTCATGTGGGACAGTGCCCTGCACAGATCCATGTTAGATGACATCAGTCGCTCTTCCTTTATCCACCAATGCTGTGACTCTATCATAGAAGGCCGCCAAATTTGTCAGGCATGATTTGCCCTTAATGAAGCCATGTTGGCTGTCACCAATCACTCTCTTACCGTCCATATGCCCTAGCATACTTTCCAGGAAAATCTGTTCCATGATCTTGCTAGGCATCAAGGTGAGACTGACTGGCCTGTAGTTCTCTGGGTCTTCCTTTTTCTCTTTTTCCTGGAAAAGCAACTTAGTAGCAAAAATCTGTGTCTTTAGGAGTGTTTGTGTTTGGACATTGGTCAGGTAATTTACTGAAGAAATTTTTATTTATGTCTGCACATTAGGTTGAGGAATGGTGTCCATCAGCTGTCAAGGTGACCTAATAGGGGTAACTGAAATTTTCTGGTCAAACCTTTATGTCTCTGAGAAGTCTGGAGCCTGACAAGCTACAAACTGGTCTCTGTATTCATGAGTTTTCTGTTTTTACCTGCTTGGAAAATTCCACTCAAAAGCGTATGCATTACCCTTACCTGTTCTGGTTAAGAAGGCAGATATCTTTCCATTAGCATGAGAAAAGCTGGAGTTTCCATTCTAGATTTTATCATGCTGCTGCTTTATTTTTTCAAACTTCACATTAAAGCCCATCTCTCTAAAGTATGTTCATGGAATAGGTAATCAACTTGTAGTGTTTACTGTTTGATCTGTATGAAAGTGAAATGGTAATCAGTATTTCTCTTGCCAGCAATCTGTCACCCTTCTTTTTGACTGAAAAGATTCAGAAAAGCTAATTGCATGGGTGTTATGGTAAAGAAATCATTAAAATTGCATAGATAGCGTGCTGTAAGAATGTGAATTTCCCAACTGCAGTATTTGAGCAACCATGTTTTAAGTTCCCTTTTTTTTTTCCTGGTAAAATACAGAACACCTTACTTTCACCTTAATATGTTTTCTTACAACTACTAGACTTAGCATCTGCTTTAATGTGTGCTAGTTTTCACTGGGATTTAAACTCAGTAGGTAGTAAAGGAAAAGAAATAGTTACTGCATGCTTAGAAATCTGATGTACTTCTGGTTTGAAATCCATGTCTCATTGATCTTCAGATCAGTACAAGCTGTACTTGTAGTTAAGATTTTCTCTCTGGTATTTATACTTTTAAATAAATGCATATACCTGTATTGTGTTTCATTGCACTTTTCTGTGTTTCTGTCTCGAACTGCAGCTGAAAATGAGAGCACACCAATCCAGCAATTACTGGAACACTTCCTTCGCCAGCTTCAAAGGTATTAAGTGTTTTGTATCTACAGCTGTGTCACCGAAGTCTAATGTATAATTATATGTGTTACCTTACAACTTCTTGTCCTGGTTTTCTGTTTGAAAATAGTGCCTACAGACTGGCTGTAATATGTTTGGTAATTTTGCAACCATATCAAACCTGGCAGTTTTTAAAGATTAGTTGAGGAAAATTATTGCCGTGTATGCAATTCTAGGTTTTGCAGGGAAGTGTTTTGGGCAGAGGATATATTGCCATTATAAATTTATTAAATATTAATGGCTTACTTTAGGAATTTAAAAACAGTTATGAATTTTAATAGTTTAAAAGATTGAACTCTTCTTATGAAATTTTGTTATTCTGTGTCCTCTGTTAGATACCAAAGCAAGTTTATACCTGCTTACTTGGTAAAGCTGAAGAGGCCTTTTATTTTATTGTTTTCCATAAAACGTTAACCCTGTAGCTCATGTTTTAAAAAAAAATGTAATAAATTTTTATTATATAGCAGCAAGATAATTTGAAAGTTAGCTAATCTGAAGATATACTAATTTGAAAATATGAAACACAGTAGTTATTTTTAGAGGACCTCATGAACAAGAAGAATCAAAGAGTTTATTACTCGGTGAAGACAAAAGACCCATTTGAGACACAGAAAGCATGCAGGAAACAATTCAAGAACTAGCTGAGTCTAATTCAAAAAAAGTCTACATATGTGTAAATTTTTTTCCTGTATCAGGAAAATTTTCAAATATGCCTCTGTTTTATGAGTGCTTTTAGTGTGTGAGGTTTTTTTTTGGGGGGAGGGGAGGTTGGCTTTTTTGTTTGGTTTTTGTTTCTTGGTTTCTAAGTAGCACTGTTCTTTTTGTACCATTAATGCAGTATAAAAGCAATGATAATTTTGTTTGCTGATCTAAATCTAAATGTATTGTTTTTATTTTTAGGAAAGATCCTCATGGGTTTTTTGCTTTTCCAGTCACGGATGCCATTGCTCCTGGATATTCTATGATAATAAAGCACCCCATGGATTTTGGTACAATGAAGGAAAAAATTGCAGCAAACGAATACAAATCAGTCACTGAATTCAAGGTAAATTCATAGATACTTAGTTATTTCAGAGCTCTTTAGTAAGAAACTGAAGATTCTTTTTAGCTGTAGCAGCCTTTCTTACATTCATTATTTTAATGTCAATTTTTTCAGAGCTGAGCACTTTATAAAAATAATTATGTGTGTTAGAATGGGGTTTGTGCTTTATTTTTCACTGAGGAATCTGTATTTGTCAGAATCTAATACAGTCTACTATTAATCACTTAAAAATAGAGGACATGCTCTAAGGTTCTATAGAATTCATTAAAGAACCTATCGCTCTTTATTTTAGTGTTTGTTTACTATTTTTGGAATGGGGGTAGGGTTTTGGTTCAGTTTTGTTGTTTATTTGGTTTGGTTTTTAATTTATTTTTTTTTATTTAGACATGATTAGAGTGATTAAATGTCAATTTTGACTTGTCTGCAGGAAAACTGGATATACTGAAGTATTTGTGTAAGATTCAATAATATCTACATATTTTTTATCTTTAACCATCCTGTTTTCCATTTAACTTTATTTGGAATGGTCCTTTGGCAGAAACTTACCTGGCAGGTTTATTGGCAACTTGCCTTGGCTATTTTGTGTATTGCTATTGCTGTAAAGCTTTATCAGATGCATTGTGGTTTTACAGACAGTGCAGTAAGGAATCTCTGATGGTATTGCAAGCTGCTGGAAGGAAAGGAGGGGTTTGTAACTGATTCATGGAGTTCCGTTTGCTGCCTTCACTGTTACTGCTTTCTAGAGTGGTGTTGATGTAGCAGTAGACTTGGCAGAGCATTGGCTTGCTTATCAGGGATAACTTCTTTTGAAAGGTCCAGCGAGGTGAGCAAATAATGGCTTATATTTCCTGTGAGTGCTATGATTATTCTGTTTTGTTATGTATGCTTTATTTTTCAAAAAAAGTGCAGGGATTTAAAGGAACTATTAAAGAAAGATTCATAATAGCATTGCCAAAAGAAAGATTCATAATAGCATTGCCAAAAGAAAGATGCATAATAGCATTGCCACTAGCAGTACCTTCAGGTCTCTAAATTCTAGTGGCTTGCTGGATTCCCTTATTCATCAGCTTAAAAAGGAATTGTGAATGGGAGCTCTGTGGTTCTATTTAGTTACAGACATGGTTGCAATATTGATACTGGAGAGATGGTAACCTAAAAAAATGAAAATCACAGTATTGTTTAGACTGACAAGGATTTGATTTCTGCTGATATTCTGAGGAGCTATGAAATGGTTGTTAGAAGTCTGTTTACCCTACAGTGACAGAGATATATGTGTACCTAATTATGCTTTTGCCTTTATAGTTCTATATAATACAGAAATTAAGTTGATGGGGTTCTAACCTCTAAAACGAAGCCTGCTCAAAGGGTTATCTTTCATTTTTAATACATGTATTGTAAGTAGCTGATCCTAGTCACAAGCCAATAAATAATCTGTCTAGAAGTAGGATCCACAAAAATCATTTGCTGTATTTAGAAGAGGAGAAATTGCTGCAAAGAGCTCAGCAGTTTTGCTGCCAAAAAGTGGTCTGCTTCAAAGTTGGGCATGCAAAAGACTGTCTTTTTCTTCAGCATTTTGTAGGCCACCACTAGATTTATAGCTCATGTGGGCTTCTTCATCTGGTGCTTAGTTCATAATTTCCTCTTCCACGTCATCTTCTCAGTTTCTGGTTTTGTGATGGTCTCATTAAGCAAAGACAAATGGCTTAAATGCCATAAAAAGTCAGAGACTGCCAATTTAAACTATGTTCACTTACTTGCTTAGTTTGGGCTTGATGACAACTACTAAATGATTGGGAAAGCACTGCTCTGACATCGCTGTGTGGGAACAGGAAATAAACCAACTTTGGGTGTTTTTTTACAGAATCTGGCCAGAATTGCAGTACGGCAAGGTTGTTTTTTGTGAATGTTGGGTGCTGGAAAAAGTCTGTAGAAATATATCTATGTCTAACCACAATAGTAACCTCAAAATACCTTTGTCTCAGCAAATATATTCACTGGTCTAAAAACTGAGTAGGTTAACTTACCAAAAAGCATATCATTCTGTTTGCATACACTTTTGTACATAATCAGTTCATATTCAAACATAATGGACACCTGCACAAAAAAAAAAATCTTCATTTGTCTGCAGAATGAATGAAACCTGATTGCTTGAACAATCATTGTTTAAATATTGACAAATTAAGAGAAAAATATATTCTTAAATCAGTCACTAGTTGAATTTGTTAGGATCCAGTTTGTGAACTGCCTGGAAAGACTGCTATGTGATTCTTGGTTGTTGATTTGCCAACTTCAGAATTTTTCAGAGGTGTATAATAGTGTCTTTTTAATTCAGTGTTTCATAGAGCTTCTAATAATTTTTTTTTTTATGCTTTACAGATGAGTAGCGTGTGACTAGAAAAAAAAAGCACCCAAATTGTTTGGTTCTGTTTACAGTGAAGTGTTTTGTACTTTTGTTCTGGGACCTTGCATCAATAAAAATTACTTGACGTTATGTCTGATGGATAGCCATTCAAAGGAGAAGGCAAAATCAGGCTTGGCTGTCCTTATGCTTTGAAGTTTTCTTTTTTGTTTTTTGTTTGTTTTGGGTTTTTTTAGTGCAAGTGACTGAGAAAGTGATCAAATTACTAGAACTAAGGCTTTATGTCAGATACTTTGTATCTTTCTGATATCTTTGTATGATTCAGAAGATGGCAAAACTACCAAAAATGTACTTACCTTGGTGCCTCAGCCCTTTCATGATTTTCTTCACTGTCCATTTGCGTACGGAAGAAATGTTACGTTTGTCATTCAGGGATAGTAAAGTATTCTTTTTTAAAATCCAAAAGTCAATTCCAGACAAAACTTGAAGAAGCAAAAAGGGCTCACACCTTTGCAATTTTGTGTTACCTTTTGGCTTGTGTTTAATCCACAAGCCTTCTGCTAAAATATTATTTTGTTCTTCACAGAACTGCCATGATGAATAGTATCTTCCTTTACAAAAGAAGTTTGAAATTTTAACAGTTTTTGTTTTGTGTTTTACAGGCAGATTTTAAACTGATGTGTGATAATGCAATGACTTACAACAGACCAGATACTGTTTACTACAAACTAGCCAAGAAGATACTGCATACAGGCTTTAAGATGATGAGCAAAGTAAGAGACCTATTAAAAACAAAAAGCAGAAAGTCCATGCAGGTTTTTTTGCCGTACTTAAAAGGATCGATTAATTACAAAGATAAATGTTATTTCATCTATCTGTGATAAATTATAGCAGTGCCTGTTGGGGCTGCTGTATTTGAAGGGGTTCATAGCATTCTTGTTATAACTACATGCGTATTTCTTGACTTTATCTGCGCCAGTGAAGTCTGAGGGAGTTTTTTCCGCTGGCTTCAGTGGAAACAATTAGGATCCATGTATATATACCCCAAGTGTTAAATACTGTTTCTGGCTGAAATTTTAAAACCAAGATCTCATTTACATTTTATTTCTGTGTAAACAGAAAAGTTTTTTGAAGATGGTGGGTGTAGGGGAGGTTTCGGGGGGTTTACAGATGTGTACATGCAAATGCTTTTTACTCAAATACAGTTGTTGGCTTGTAAAATGAAGTTATTTTGATGAGCTGTTCTCTGTGTGTGTGTGTGTGCATGCATTGCAGTTATGGTAAGTTTTGTGTAAAATAGGCAGTTGTCTTTGCATATGCAGTTTTTTTTGTTTTTGTTTCTCTCTTGATAGTTGGGCTGCAGAAATTCTGATGCCATGCTACCATGACCAAATCATGTTGCATCGCCATTGGAAACGAGGCATTAAGAACAAAATAAGGCCATGGCCATTCCCATCCCATCCCATTATCATAGCATCTTGGCTATGAGGGAAAGGTTAAGTCCCTGCCGCTCTGTCCTTTCTGATTCTAGGAACGGCTGTTAGCTTTGAAGCGCAGCATGTCGTTTATGCAGGACATGGATTTTTCTCAGCAGGCAGCTCTTTTGGGTGATGAAGACACAGCAGTTGAGGAACCTGTCCCTGAAGTTGTTCCTGTACAAGCAGAGACTACCAAGAAATCCAAAAAGCAAAATAAAGAAGTTATTAGGTAAAGGTTTTAATGGGCATGCTTAGTGGTTTGTTGCAGCTTTTGTAATACTAGACAGCGGCAAAGAATTGAGGGAAAATAAATTACTTTCAGCCTTTCTCCTTGTGGTCCGTAGGATAAATGGGCAATTTGATTATATTTTAATACAGTGATTCCCAGCTTGAAACAAACAATCCAAAGAATGACTACATATTCTTCTAAACAGTTGATATATAGAGAGAGATATAGATATACAGATACAGATATTCTCATCTTTCTTTATATTAAATGAGTAGTTTCTTCTCATAAAGGTTTGAAATGTTCTTTTTTGAACATAGCCATAAATTCCTTCTGCATTTTTATGTCATGTCCCTCCTCCCTCTTCCCCCCCCCCTTTTTTTTTTCCCCCCCTTAAAATGATGGACTGTATCAAAATCAGGATCTTTTGGGAAGGCAAAGTGGCTCCCAATCAGTAAATTATTTTATTTAACTTCTTTTTTTTTTTGGCAGGATATAGAGGTACAGGAGGTTGTTTTTAGAGCAGATAATATGTTCCAAATGAAATCTTCTTAAGCTTCTTTGTAGAATACAATGCTAATGCAATAGCTGTCTTCCAGCTAATAGGCACCCGCATGTCACGAAGTTGTGTTTTTTACAGCTAAAATCTAATTTAAAGGACTTGATTTTCTATTTTTGAGATTTTAGCAGAAGCTGTGATTTGGAAGAACATAATGTTATTCAGTGTTCTTGCATAGACTTCCTAGGATAGATGTTGAATTTAAATGTTAGGGCATTATATCAACTGGAATTTTAGTAAAATAAAACTGTGGCAGAGCAAGTCATGTCTTAAGTTGTCTGATCAGGTGTTCTGCAGGCTTCTTAAACATATGATTTTTCTAATCAATGTGAGCTTTTAAGCACTTGTATTTTGGCATCAGTAGGATATTCTTTTTGATGTACAATATGAGCTTTGGGAGTAAAGAATTGAACCTAATATCAGATATTTTTGCCTTCCTATTTCTCAGTTAAAAATGGAAAAATAGCTGAAGTCAATGTTTGCAAAGTGCTAAAGCAATTTAGACCTATATACTGTGGTTTAAAAAAGTGACTTGATCGTTTGGACATCCGAAGTAGTTTCTGAAAATTTTGTCCAGGATATTGCAATCTTCTGAACATTATTTGCAAATCTTATTTGTTAAGTATTCTGTAGAGTGTGATAGAAAGTGCCAGTTGTTGAGGAGTTTCCTGCTGTGTGCACCTTTTCTTAAAGTTTCAATGAAACAAAAATCGTATAACACATTTGTCTCATAATGGTATGATCCTGTGATCTTTTTATTGTCTTTAATAGCAAAAATTCCTTGTGTATCCGATCTGAATATCTATACAGAGAGAAATTCTTAGCTAAGCAAATGGAAGAAGATAACCCAGGAGAGAGAAATGGATTTGGTGTGAGGAGATGCTCTACCCAGTACCTAAGGTGTTTGGCCCTAGTGTCTAATGTCCATATAATGCCCTGAAAGACTTTGATGTACAAAGTTTATTTTAAATATATAATATACTGAAAACTGCCATGTCCTATGATATCTTCACACTTTCCCTTACAATACTACCTTTCTCTGATATTTATATAATAGCTAAGATATGTCCTGTTCCATCTTAGGTATGCTTATTTTTTACATTTCTATTATTTGGGTGCTTTAATGAAAAGGGATCTACTGAAACATAAATGTTAATTCTGTCATTTCAATGAGAAGAAATGGTGTGATTGAAACTGAGTAGGAACACTAATTGCCAGTATTAACAAACATAGGAATTAAAGGTCTCCCTGCTAGACTGGGAGCAGTGTCCTACTTCTACAAGCAACTAACTGATATAATCCTCAAAATGCGGCTTTTTTTTTTTTTTTTTTTGTTCCCCCTCAGGTTAGAGTACACAGTATCCATTCCCTCATTACATAATTTCTGCATCTTTCTAGTTGGAATTTATGGAAATAGCATATTTGTGCATGTGGGAGACTAAGGGCGCATACAGCATTCACTTTTGTATTAATGCAGTTTTATTCCAAATCTGGTTTGTAATACTTCCTTTATTTTGTTCAAGGTACAGAAACAAAATTTTTGAAGTTCCATAGTTCGGTAGTTCTCAGCTTCTGCTGCAATGCTTCAGTTTCATAATATAATTCCACTTAAATTCTAAAGTAGGCTGACAGTGGGAGAGGGGCGGGATGGATTGTTCTATTTAGCAAACCCAAAATTCAGCCCTTTGTTCTGTTTTAGCTTTTAATTTCTACAGCTACTCCTCTCTTTTTCTTAGTTGCATATTTGAACCTGAGGGAAATGCATGCAGCCTGACAGATAGCACTGCTGAAGAACATGTCCTGGCACTAGTGGAACATGCAGCAGATGAAGCTCGGGATAGGATCAATCGATATCTACCCAACAGCAAGGTCTAATGCACAACAAAGTTCACATTTCCGTTTTGTGTCTGACTATTCAATGCTTTGTTTCATCTTGGAAAACAGGCTTTAGTATTGTATTTTCTACGACTGTGACATCTGGGATATATGCTCTGTGGGGAACACCAGTATCACTGTTGTCTATCATTTAGTTCCCACTGAAGACCCATTTTAGGGTGTCCTAAAAGGATTTTGAGTTGTATATTGTGCATTGAATATATTTAGACTTTCTCTTGCAGAAAACAGTGAAATGTTGCTCAGTCTTGAATTTGGCTTCCTTAATTGCAGCCCTTAGTGTTGAAAGTGATTAAAATAGCATCACAATCTTCTTATTGTTGCAGACTCAGAAAAAGCAAACTTTGGCATAGTTTGAAGGTTTGAAATTCAGGAATTTTAAATGTTAAATCACAGTTTTCAATGATAAGTCCATAATCTCTTGTAGTTTCATGTAGCTATAGTCACCTATAGCATGTTCTTGTGTGAGTACAAATTACAGATATCCTTCAGTGACTAGGAGAAGATAGCAATAGTTTGTCCATGTTGAAGTTTTGGACAGTGCTAACTACAGGTTTCATCATCTTGAATGTGATTGTTACTGTTCCATGTCTGGTTTTGTGCTGTTCCAAGAGTTAGAAAGAAAGCTCAGTGATACTGTTAGTGCAGTTTTCTCAGTACATTCTTTTTATGGGCTGTTTTTCTTAGCTATGTGATAATGGCAGATTCCTTCACTACTTCATGCTAGGGTTGGGGTAAATGCTACAGACATTTGCAACAGGCTTATGCCGAGATACATTTACTCTGATTACTTTGCATTTTGTGTAGTCTTTATTCTCTGTCCTCATTTCTCATTCTGTCAGATACTCCAGTGATTACTGCAGTCAAAAAAATAATCAGGAGGTTGCTACATCCTGTTTTCCACCTATTTTTTTAACAGCTGTTGCAGAAGAAACATTTGCATTGAAGCATTAGTGGTAACAGTTGTCTTCAAATTTAAATGTCCTTTTCTTGGACAACGGCCCTTACTATGCAGTGCTCTCAGGCTCAACTGGATTAGGAAGTAAAACCTCAACAACAGGAGAAGGTTTAGTTTCCTCAGTATATTTCTGTTTCTTTGGATAATTAGAAGACTTGCTAGGATTGAAGGCAATTTCAAACCTCCAAATTAAGAGTGGCTTTTTAAAAACCATTTAAAGCAATACCAATCTTCTCCTAATTGTTAACTTTACTGAAAAGGCCTTTCATGATGATGCAGTCAGTTTTGCAGTGTTTGGGAATTGTTCTAGGTGAGCAGCTCTTGTCTAAGCTAGACAATCCACTACAGATCCCGCTGAATCTAGGTAACACTGATATGTTCTTAGAATTCACCCATCACTTGAAGGTATTGTTTATTCTCTTTCCAACATTTGTCACCTCTATTTTTATTATATGCCAACATTAGCTTTGGCCTTAAATATGGTCAGTTTCTGACATCAACTTAGTTTGTTGCATCAGTTCTGGCAGTTTACAGGCTGCAGTGTGTTCTAATGTTTTTCACATTTCTGGCTGTCTTTTTAGCATTTTGTGTGTGTGTTCTGATAGGTTTGTCACCTGTTTAAGAATTGGATAAATTCATAAAAATACTTCTAATTATAGAAAGTTGTGGCTGAGATAGGAAAATGAGCAGTTTAGTCTAGATTTGAAAAATAAACAATGAAGTAGATTATGGATAGGATTTACAGATCTGCTTCTAAAAAGGAAGTGTGTTCTAGGCTTGGCAGTCAGAAAGGTTGGTTCCATACTAATCATAATGGAATTGATTTTGTCTTGGATGCAAACTTTAGATCTGATTTAGGAAGATGAATAAGGAGTTGTATATATGATGTGCAAACTTTTACTTCTGCGTCTTCTATTCTGTGAAGCATTTGTCAGACAGTGATAAATAGTTTAATTCTCTGTGTTAAAAGGAGTACCAGAGTGCAGGATCTGAATATGGCTAAAAATGCATTTTGTCGTTTTCTGTGTAAGTAAACATCTCCTTTGGATTTGGACTGTTTTGAATGATTGCTTTAATATCTTTGTGGTTCTATTTACAGATTGGTTATCTAAAAAAAAATGGAGATGGAACTTTATTATTTAATGTAGTAAATTCATCTGATCCAGAAGCAGAAGGTAAATGCCAAAATTTTTCAAGCAGACATTTCTAATGTTTAATGTTTTAGCAGATTTTGATGTCTTTATTGTACACACAGGTCCTGTGTAGTACAGATGAGTTTAAAAAAATAAACCCAAACAAAAAAATAAACAACTCCCCAAACCAGTTTCCACAACAGCTATATGTAGTATCTCCAATGTAAGGCGTTTCTCTGCCTTTCAAATTTTCACTCCTCAGATGCTCTGTTTTACTCATGCTAACAGTAAGGAGGTAAAATAATACCTATTTATAAGCAGTTATAAATTGCTACAGCTTCATAGAGAACATACTGTCTTACGCTTTTCTCAAAATGCAGAAGTTTTAAAGTTTAATGCTGGAAATGTCATAGTCTTTACGCTGCTGCGTCATGTTGATTTAGCACCTCCTTCTCTGCACCTTTTGAAACCGGAATTCATTCACAGCTTACCTATTGTTGCACTGATGAATGCATGAACCCTTTGAACTAGTTGCATATCTATTGATTTTTTGATTGGGAGATACAAACCTGTAACTCTGTCTACATTCCTTCTCATTTGGTAGTAAATTTTTCTGGAATGGAAGTGAACATTTGGCTGCCATCATACCCTTACCTATTTCTGGAGGAAAAAAAAAAAAATAAAGTGATTTAATACCTTTGAAATCATGCCACTGAAAATTTAGACAGTGATGGTAAAGGGACCAGAGGAAGTTTTCACTGTGTGCTATAAAAAACTGTACTGCTAACTTGATGTTTCTGTTCTCCAGAAGCTTTTTTGATTGTATAGTTAATATGAGTTAAGCTGAGTTTACAACTAGTATATAATCTGATTTTAATTTTTAAGTCCTAGTTAAGTTCTACTGCTGCACTTGCTTTCTGTTGTTTAGTAATTGATCATAACTACCACTGGATTCCATAACAGCCAGTGAGATTTAAAATAACTGGAAGTGTCCTAAATGAGATTGGGATTTTTTTTATTTTTTTTTTTTTGAGCTTAAAAGCATATTCCAAATTGTTCAAGCCATTTTAAGCCATCAAAGATTCAGAAGCAAGAAATGCTGCTATAGCCATAATGGTAATTACCTTAATAAGGTTCTTTATGTGATGTCTGGGTTTCTATAGACAAACTACCACTTGGTCAACATAAGAAGTTGTTTGTATCTCTTCATGACATCTGGATCTTGAGTGTTTGTGAATCAACAAGTAAAAGAATTTCAGAAGCTGATATATACTTTAATAGTGAAATAACCAAGTAAGTCATAGATCTTGTGAATAAGAGATGGAAACATATTTACAGCATGTGTTTGAAATTTAAATGGAGAGCTTGAATTACACTACCTGTCCTTAGTGTACAGGTTGAAAGACATTTAGGCTTTACAGTAACAACAGCTTTTTGAAATGGCAAAATCTCAATTTTCACTATAAACTTTATACATGAAATGCTTTTCTAAAAATAAGCATCATCTTTTGAATTATTAGAGGAAGAGACTCACCCAGTGGATCTGAGTTCACTGTCAAGCAAATTATTACCTGGCTTCACTACGCTGGGCTTTAAAGATGAACGAAGAAATAAAGGTAAATGCTAAAGAGCATGTTTGGACTTCGTGTTAATTAAATGTTTGCATTATTTCTTGATATAAAACAATTTCAGCTTATGCCTGTCTCCAAGTGAAAGTTCACTGGTTATTTCTATAATATATAATTATTCCATTTACAGCAGAATGCAGTTTTAATTAAATTGTCTTTTGCTTATTAAACGTAACTTAATTAGGAGTTCATGGATTAATGTTTTGTCTTTGTGCTATAACCACAATAAAAGCTTTCCAGTAATGGTACTCCATTTTTTCTGGAGGAAATAATTTTTCCTGAACAACTGTGCTTAGATTTGAGATTTTAAAAAAAAAAAAAAAAACCACCTTTGGTTATTTGCATTTTTGTATCATATGACAAGGATTTCACAAACTGATGGTATTACTGAGATTTTTTAATGGTTTCTCATGCTTTCCAGAAACTGACTGGCAAGCAACAATGAAGTAGGTGCATGCAAAAAGTAGAAATATAAAGGGGGCAGGAAAATGAATCTTTTTTTGTGAGAGCAAGGTGGTTGGCTTAGTTCTTTATTTTGCAGTAATATAAAATACATTTATTTATATGGTTAAAATAGTCATGCTGATTCTAGAGTCTGGGAATGCCCTTGTGATACTGCTCTTGATTTCAGCTGGAGGGAAAAACGCACTGCACTTTCTGTTTCAGAAAACAAAATATTCCCCCCACTCTGTGATCTTTTACACTTGTAATAATCATTTGTCATCTTTCTCCTACCTGTCTAGTAACCTTTCTTACAAGTGCTAGTACAGCACCTTCTATGCAAAACAACTCTATATTTCATGATTTGAAATCAGATGAAATGGAGCTCTTGTACTCAGCATATGGTGATGAAACAGGGATACAGTGTGCCTTAAGGTAAGCGCTTCCTTTTATGAGGCCTGATTTATCATAGAAATTCTATGAAAAGCATTTGGGCCTAAATCTTAACTAGGACCCTCCAAATCCTGATTTGTTTGTTTGTTTGTTTTGTTTTTTGTTTTGTTTGGTTTGGGGTTTTTTTCTTGGCGGGTGGGGGGAGGTTGGGGGGGATTTTGTTTTGTTTGGTTTTTTGGTTGTTTTGTTTTGAGGTATTCTTTGTCCCCTGAAACTGATTTTAAAAATAACTGACTATAAAACTTGAGTCTGCCTTGTTGGTGGGGTTTGGGTTTGTGGTTTGTTTGATGGGGGGTTTTTTTGTTTGTTTTTAGGGATGAGGGGGTTGTCTTATGGTTTTTTTTTTATTGGTGACTTGGGGGGAGGGTTTTTTCAGTTGGTTTTCTGTTTCATTTGCATTTTGAAGTTACCCTATTTTGTTTGCAAAGCTGTTACGGATCTTGTTGTTAGGATCTTTGACTGCAGGATATTACAGGTGCTAAAAATTTAGTGTTTTGCTTTAAACCCAGCAATAAGTAGGTTTAGATATGCAAGTGATAGATTTTACTGACTTTTAAACAGTGATAATTTCAGGGCATTTCAAAACAGTTATAGCTACTTGAAAAGGAAAATACCAGTTTTCATTAAATTGCTCCTCTTAAAGGGAAAGAATCACCAGCTTGTTTGTTTCCTTGCTGGGGTTTTCTGTTTGTTTGGCTTTTTTTTTTTTTTTTTTTTAATCCACTACCAATGACAGTTCCAAGTGAAAACTTGCTCGTAGCTGTAAAAACCAAGTTTGCATGTACATTTCCTTCCATTTAAAAAAAAAAAGGGGAGGGAAAAAAAAACCTACCTTATCTTAAAGGCCTTAATTGCTTTACCCAAAAAAAAAAAAAAAAGATCAAAAGAACAAAGAAAATGTGGGTGCATAGTTAGGGAAAACTGTTATATGTTGAAATTTTTTTTTTTTTTTTTTTTTAATTAAAGTAATAAGCATGTTCTGTAATGCTTGTATCTCCATTCCTACCAGCTTACAAGAATTTGTGAAGGATGCTGGAAATTACAGCAAGAAAATAGTAGATGATCTTCTGGACCAGATCACTAGTGGAGATCATTCCAAAACTATTTATCAGCTAAAGCAGGTATGTCCTTGATGCAGAGAAGTGTCATGAGTTCATCAAAACAAGAATGGACCTACTTCTGGTTTTTAATATTGTATGAGATACTTTGTTTTCCACTGACAATTTAAGCATTGCAGGCTTAGCTGTTTATCTGTTGTGAACCAAACTAGGAACCGAATTAATCAGCAGGGTAGTAATCTTTTTCTTTTCTCTCGCTGGATCATTTCTCCAATGTGGTTCGCTGTGTGACAGCAGAAAGGAAAACACAGGGGTTGCAATACAGTAGGGGAAAGAAAGGACCTACCAACTGAATGCTATTTGGGAAGCCCTGTCGCTCAATGTCATGATTTAACATACCTGCTTCTGAGTTACATCACAATCCTTTTCCTAAGGATTTTTTTTTTTCCTTAATTTAAATGCAAAATACATTCCTTATGGAAGGATTAGTTATTTGGAATGTTGATATAATGTTGGGTAATAGATTACTGTCACTGTACAGGTATCTATTACCCAACAGTGCTAACCTTTAAATTCATGTATTGTGTCTGAAGCAAATCTTATTTCCTAAAGCACTTTACCAGTGAGATTCATACTAAGACTGGAGAAGAGATTTTTCTCAGAAGTATATATAATTCTGGTGGAAATGTTTGCATTCCCAAGACAAAACAGACTACCAGAAGCTGCAAAATCTTGTTTCATGTTACCTTCACCCTGGAAACCACTCTAGTTTGAAATAGTTTTCTACTGTTTAAAATGATGACATTCTGAATGGTTCGCGAATAAAGAAAGGGAGGTGGAAGGGGCGGATGAAAGGCACTCGGGCTCCTGACATGGTAGAAATAAGATTATGCTAAATCTCTGCAGACTTAGGAGGAGAATAGGGGAGATTGTGTTTGGGGAAAAAGGAGACAATAAAACAAAAAATACAGAGGATCCTTCAGAATTTTATGGGTATTTTTTCTAGTACCTACTGGAAAAAGATTGTATGTGAAACAGGAAGAAATGTAAAGGATTAGTTAAAAAAAAAAAAAAAAGAGAGAAATTCAAAACTGGTATATTGAATTTAGCTTTAAAATAAAACTTGCCTTTCCCTTTTTGCCACTTTCTTCTATTAATATAGTTCCAAATGAGAATTTCTGAATACCTTTCAAATGGTGATTGGCTGTTTACATTTAGAAATGGTGTTCAGTTGTGACATGTGGATATGTACATATTTAGTGCAATTAAATGTGTTTCAGTGGTGATGTGCCATGGTGTTTTGTATTTGAATATTTTGTGCTGCTACATTTGAGTACGAATGAGTATTTCTTAAAGTGCAGTCTTAAGACTTGCATTCTGCACTTGAATATGAAGTTCATGGGTAGAAGAAATAGTGTAAAAAGACTCAAAGATTACTTAAAATGCATAAACAAATATTTCAAAACAGTAACTGTTACACTGTAATTGCATTACAGATACTTCAAAAAGTTAGCTGTCTGTAGCCTCAGTTTGTGTGGGAAGTTTGAACATAAATGTACTTGAAATTGTACAAGAGAGAGGTCTCTCCCTTATGTTGAATAAAACAGTATTTCTTTCTTTCCAGAGGCGAAACATCCCAGTAAAACCACTGGATGAAGTTAAAGTAAGTTATGCTGATACTCAGTGTGGTTTAGTTTCTTTTGGTTTGTTTTATTGGTAGAAGTGTCTTGGCATTTGAAGTAGAGAAAGTGATGTTCTCTGGGTTTCCAACATTCAGATTCCAAGTTTTATTTAATGTGCATCTGTTCTGTATAATACTGCAGGAAAAGACTGATAGTGGAGTGTATGATAGAGAAAGAACTGTTAGGTTAGTCCTAAAGAGGCTGTCCTAGTTAGCTCTAAATTGCTTACATGAATATATATGGTCACCCATTAGAGAAGAACTAGTCATTTTTGTTGCTTTTTTTAAAGGTTTTATGCAAACATCACAAAATAGTGATAGTGTTCCGTGGTAGCCTGGGATCTAATCGTGGTAAATCAGTAAATTACACAAACTAAGAGTATTCTTAGGAAACATAAGTATAAACTATGAAATGCTAACATCTAAAATATGATTTGGTTTTCTAGGTTCTGCCAGTTCTCATAAAAGAAGAACACAAGTTGCGTAATACCTGTCCAGATTCTTCCAAACAGATTATGGTAAAGTGGTTTATGTGTTTAAAAAAAAAAAAAAACAAAAAAAAAAACAACCTAAAAATTGACACATTCTTTTTGTCTAGAATAAGCTTTCAGTACTTAAAATGGATTTTCTGACACTCAGTCTATTTCAGTTAGTGGCTTTGTTTGTCCTGTTGTTCTGTATTCAGTTTAATTCAACGTGCATAACAATCTCAGAGGCAGAAAGACCTATTAGCAATCTGAAAGATACTTAATCTGCTGATGAATATTTGAGGTTCAACCTGCTTTAAAATTTTTTTAAACCTCAGTTTTGCCGCATCAATTGAAAATGTGTGTTAGAAAGTAGGGGTAAATAATGCATATCTTCTGCTTTCACAGCTACTAATCAATTTTTTTTAAGGGGTTTTATCTTGCAAATTATTTGTGACAACAGAAAATTTGTGCTGTATTCCATGGCAATTCACATACAAATCATATGGATTACGTTATAATGACTAATTAAATTTATAGTTTTATAAGTATTGCTTATTTTTTGTGGAAAGGTTTGTATTTCTCTAGAAGGTGACTGGTTAAGTTAATTCATGAAAGTGCTGTATTTCATTTTCATATTCCTAAAAAATAACACCTGGTTGCATATTTACCTGCATGTTTTAGTCTTTCTGCTAGAATAGACAACCTCAGAATTTTGTTTAGAATATGTTTTGAAGCTTAACAACTTTTACACTGATTATATAGTAGTATTGCAACAAGTATGGAAAAAAAATGCAATTTTTGTTGTAGTGCAGGCTGTATTTCATTATCCGATATACTGAAAAAAATACTTGAGACTAGCTTCAGCTGATGCTGTGTATAGGGAGGCCCACCTTACTGGTTTTGTTAGTCACATACTAAAAATAGCATTGAGAAGATGAGGGGAAAAAGGGTATCTGGAAGTGGCTCATGGCGATACTGATAATGCTTCCTTCTGCCAGAGTTCTCACAAGGGACAGGAAAGAGTTGAACAGGTAACTGAGTTCCTGTGGACTTGGTAATGTTGGTTTCAACAGTCCTGGATGTTGAGATGAAAGATCTCTTGACTGTACAGATCCCTTGCTATTCATATGACTGGCCTGTCCTGGAGCCACCTGTGAGCTGCCTGTGAGTTGCAGGTTAGCCAAGGTGGTTATGGATGCTCCAGACTCAAGTGTTGTGGTGCACATTTTTGATAGTATGGATTAATGCATGTACCTTAAACACTAAAAGTTATTATGACAGCTTATCGCTATTGCTAGTGTTTCTGTTTGTTGTATTTTAATAGGTTGGAGAATCTGCTGGAGACAGTAACACTTCTGACTTGGACTTTCTGTCTATGAAACCATACTCAGATGTATCTCTTGATATTTCTATGTTAAGTTCATTAGGTAAGTATACAAGCCATCAATTGCAGTTTCATTGTACTATTTAGGCAAGATAACAGCTGCACTTGCTAAGCATAAAAGTGTGTTCAAAAAGTTGAAATAAGTCTACTTTTGACATATGTAAAAGTCTATAGGTAACATAGGTAGACATAGGTAAAAGGCTGGTACAAGGTAAATGAAACATTGGTCCGTTTTCCCTTTGAGACATCTGTGTTCTGGCCAGGCTAACTTTTTTGTATCACTGAAGAAATCAAAGTATTTGTACCTCACAATTTTCACAGTTCTGCTTGGTTTTATGCGTCCATAAATTTTGAGGGTTGGTGTGGAGCTTTGTTTCAGAAATGTTACTGCTTTGTGTGCTGGTTTTTGAAATAACCTGGGCAGTAAGTAAGTGTGTGGAGCTCAATCGTATCACCACTTGGAATGTCCCAGAAGAAAAATCAGAAGAAATTTCTGGCATTAGGAGGACTTTAGCTTCAAATAAGACTGCTGTGTGGAAGTGTTAGGATATTGCTTCAAATAAACATCTTTGAGAGGTATCCTTCTTTAAATACTGCACAAAGCAATGTTCCCATTTCTGCAGTCTGCCAAGCTGGCCAAATGTCTTCAAAAATGCCATCACAAAAAAATAGCATCACTCATGGTTTAAGATACTTCTAATTCAGAATGTGAAAGTTGCCAAGCTAAACTAGGAGTCAGTTCAGTTTCAGCCATTTCCCATGGTGCGCTCCTTGAGTCTCACAGTATCACCAATTGCTTTCCAACATGTATTTCCTGAAACTGAAAACAGATCTGCAGCTGTTGCCTTTTAGGAGTGTGAAGAAAAATGCAGGATTAAGATCATGTGTAACATTTATTTTAGAATTTTTTTTTTATAGTGACTTGATAATTTATGAGTCAGTATGCATATGCTAATTATGGGTTTTGGTTGGTAACTGGTGGCCATTAGGGAAAGTGAAGAAGGAGCTTGATCATGATGATAACCATTTACATCTGGATGAAACAACTAAGCTGCTGCAGGACCTTCATGAGGCTCAGGCTGAGAGAGTGGGATCCCGGCCGTCATCCAATTTGAGTTCCCTCTCCAACACCTCTGAAAGAGATCAACATCATCTTGGTAAAGTTACCTTTGTCATAGAAGTTGCAGCACTACTGCTGTAATTGAAACTTGTTAAAATTTATACTTTAATTTACATAAATCTTTGTATGAGACTACTCTGATAAAATAGTGTTAACTGGAGGATTATGATTTAGTTTTTAAATATGTAAGGCAAAGGCAACTAAGAGGACATGCTTTTGACCTGTGGAATTAAGGGCACTAACTGTAGTTACTTGGTTTTTTATTAGGCATGATTGAAGTAATTGTGAAGTAAATTGATACTGACCAGCAAATCCCTATATGCACTTGCATTTTATGCTCTAGAAATACTAATGAATATTAATGTTTCCTTGACATGATTGTATGCAGCAAAGAACAGGTGGGATAGGTGGGATTCTACAGTACTCTTCCATTATCAACTATAAAGTTCAATGATAAAACAGGATGGTAGGTTAACATACCACTTAACAATTCGTTGCCATCTCCGAAAAGGTAGGACATGTTGGTGGGATGATACTTGATGAAATTTTGTATAATTTTTTATTTTTTTTTTTTTAGCTCAGATTAGTAGAATTATGACTGCTTTTCCCAAAAGGTCTAAATTAGTGAAGAATCTTGTCATTTATTTTTTTCTTTCAAAATCTCCTCTTTAGATACTGTTTAGATGTCTGTCTTGCTTTAAAAGTGTGCAAGGAACATATGAACTAACCATGCTCTTTATATGCATAAATGCCTCTCCATTAATTTTCTGTACTTCTAAAAGTTTTTCTTTTATTTTCCATTTTCTACAGGAAGCCCCTCTCATCTGAGTGTTGGAGAGCAGCAAGACATGGTTCATGATCCCTATGAATTTCTTCAGTCTCCAGAAACCTCAAATGCCACTACTAACTAATCTGACATGTACTATATATATTTTGTATTTTAATTGTATTATGTTTTTATAAAGTTTTTGTCCATGGCAGAAACCTCAATTTTGTTCCTCTTTTCTATGAGGATTCCTGTATAATATTATCATGTATGCTGGATTAGACAAAACAAAACAAACTACGTAGTATGTCACGTTGTTAGCAATGTACCAAGACCTGCTTTTGGTTTGTTTGTTGAGGGAGATTGTTGTGTACTGGTGTGTGTGTCTTAGCTGAAAACCAGCAAATAATGTGTTAGAAAAATTTGTATTTCATAGAAATTAAAAAGTGATCATTTTCCCAGTATAATGGCAGCAGTCATTAAATGTTTCTAGTAAAATTACCTAGCAGTTCTGTTCAGGCTGTAACTTGAACATCTTCAAGGAGGACTGTTTTATTCTAGCAGTGACAGAGCTGCATGAAGTGTGATAATTATTGTATTTCCTATTTCCTGTTGCTAATGATCTGTACAGGTTGTTTCTGTTTCCACATATTTAAATCTTTTTTTGATCACTCAAGAGGAGAGTAACAGTGCTTGATAATTGCATTAAAATGCTCACTATGCGAATTCTACCCTGGATCTAGAAAAAAGATGGATTTTTTTGTGGTCCCTTGTGTCTTGAAGCAAAGAAAATATAATCCTTTTATTTTTTAATTTGATATGTATATTGGCTGAAAAAATATTCTGGATAAGGTGTGCTTTTCAATAATTTTAACAACACTTTTATAATTCAGTATTGATGAAACTGGGGGATTTTGTACCCTTGATACATGCAAGCTGGACAAATTTATGAATTTACAATATTTTGTAAATATTAATAAAAATACAAAGCCACTTTTTATTTTTGCAAATACCTTGTTCTTGCCAAGATAAAATTCATTTCCTTATCTTTACTAAATCTGAAATAGTAGGAGGTCTTGGTCTGATTTTTTGTGTTGCCTTAAGAGATAAATTTCGTTATGACACATATAGGTGTAAGCAAAATTAACTGTGAATTTCTAGGAACCAGCAGGGAAGTCTGTCAGGTAACTGATATCAAAGTTGATAAAGGCTAAACAGGAAGATCTCAAACTAGTTATTTGTGGTCTGGACTGTTTCTCTCCCCTTCTGAGATGCCTCTTCCCAGCTCCTTCCTCACCCCACTTAAGCAATGTGATTTGTGTTTAGCTGTTAGGTGTCATTTTATCTTAAATCAGCTGGTTTCTGGTGATTTGATGATTCTGGTGGCTGCCTTTTCCTCTCTCTATGCTAGTTGACTGCTCTTTCTATTGCAACAAATCATTTGTGGGATTTCCACCTGAACTGGATCAAAAACTTTTGAGTTTCATTCTTTGTTTTCCTCCTAGTCAGTCAGTTTCACAATTAAAGGAGCAGTGGTGCCCACCTAAAGGCTGGAAGTAAAGTAAGGATCAGGAGACGAGAGGGAGCTCTTGAAATCATTGCCTGGCAAAGACAGTGATGGCTAAGCCTTCATGAATTATCTCGATTGTGAAGGATTTAATACCGATTCTTCTCTAGGAGCAAAGCTCTGCGGCACATTCCCCTGCCAGTACCGTCTTGCTTTAATAATGAGCAGACACCCAGATTTTGATAAGATACTTTTATAAATCAGGTAAGTATCTTACCTATGCCAACCTTCCTTTGATGAAAATATCTTGGGTTTGCAGTTCACCGTGAGGTGGAAAGTTTTGGTCATGTATAAAGTTTTCATGTATAAAATTGTGCGATTTATCTGTTGCAGGTTTAAATGTTGGAGTGTATTTTTAGTCATAAGTCTGCAAGCACTTTGTTGGGTTTTGGTTTTGTTTTTTTTTTTTAATTATTTTATTTACATACAGAATACTGGCATGTTCTGGTCTAGAAAAGTTGGGACTGCACAACACAAATGGGCAGGAGATCTGCTAGAGGTCATAGCAGAGCCAAAATACTCATCACATGAATTGTTGAGGAATAATTACTTTTGAGTGTATAGAAAACATATTCCACAGTGCACATGTGTAATTCTGTGGGGAAGGATATTTTCTTTTATTATTTTTTTTTATTAAACTTGGACCAAAGATTTCATGTAAATTTCTGGGATGTTTTTGGAGAGTCAAATTAAATGTAAATTCTGCTGGAATTCTGCTAGTATACTACTTTGTGTAGAAATGGAGGTCAGGTTTAACATTTACATTGAGTTTACTATTTGAACACCACGTCCGTCCCAAAGAAATGCCAAACCTTCACCATTATGCTACTGTAGTACTGTACTGTACACATCATCAAGATCTGTTTGCGCCCATGAATTCCTTATTGTTTCACGAGGGTCGCTTTGCTGCAGGCTTAAGCTGCAGTAACTATGTATCCATGGCTAACAATTGCAGGTACACAATATAGCAATCAATATATTATATCACTACTAGAAGTAGCCTGTACCAATTTCAACGGGCTGGGATGATTCACATGACATGAATCAATGGGCACATGAAATCAACAATTTGTATCTTTTGAAACCAGAAGACTATGTTTTACAAACATTATTTTGATCATATCTTTGTGTTTTGTATTTTAAAATTAATTGTGGATTTGCAAGAACCCCTGCAGAAAATATTTTAAGGAAAATAAACCTGGTTGTTTCTTCTGATACAGATTATAAAATCATTGTCACGTGTAAAAGTGCTCTGTCTCTTCAGCCTCTGGATAGCTGAATATATTTTAATTAAGGGTTACTTCTTTGTTTTTAACTATTTTCAGACAAAATAAGAAAGAAGAGTTTCAACTTTCTATTAGAAACTGTCCTGAAGAAAATTCTTACTCCTTGTATATCACATTTATTGTGAAAGTGTATTCATGGTAGGTAAACAGGGAAAAAAAAAAAATAAAAATCCAGTTGTATGTTCAAAGGGTGCTATATATATATTCTTTTGTTATATTTCAGTATTTTTTGCGATTACAAGAAACAGTAATGCACTGTCCAGTTCTGGGCTCTCCAGTACGGGTGAGAGATACGCAGTTACTGGAGCAATTCTAGCACAGGATGTCAAGGATGATGAGGGAAGTAGAAGCATCTCTCATAGGAGGAGAGGCTGAGAGAGCTGGGACTCTTCAGCCTGGAGGAGGCTCAGAAGTGATCTTCTGAGTCAGATAGTGTGCAACTATCTGACAAGAGGGAGTTACGAAGAGCAAATCTTAATGAAATGAATACAAATTCACCAAGGTCAGAAATGCACAGGGGTTTAACATGGCCTTCTAAAACTTTACAAATACCTGGAACATGCTATTTCTATCTGTCCTCACTATGTGAGAATATTTTAACATTTCTTAAAAGTGAAGAAGTTAAATAATAATTTTTTTTTTTATTTTTTTTTTTTGTCCTTCTTAGAAAAAGCAACAATTCCTTGCGCACAGTAAATTGTACCTGCCACCTCAGGGGAGGCACAGAACAGAGATCCACGGGGCAGCAAAGACACAAGGGTTATTGATGTGCTAGAAACCACAGAAGTGCCTGAGAACAGTCACACAGGAATTGGGGCTTCTCCCTAAAAAAAGATACAGGATCAGTAGCCCAACTGAAGTGCATCTACACCAAAACCCATCGCATGGGCAACAAACGTGAGCAGCTGGAAGCCATCGTGCAGCAGGAATGCTATGACATCGCAGAAAGATGGTGGGTTGATTCATGCAATTGGAATGCTGCAATGGATAGGTAGAAACTCTTCAGGAGGGATAAGCGAGGAAGGAGAGACAGTGGGGTAGCTCTATATGTTAAGAGCTTAGACATACGCAAGTCTATGGGATCCACTCAGAGGTACTGAGGGAGCTGACGGAAGTCCTCTCGAAGCCACTTTCCATCACTTAGCAGCAGCCCTGGCTAACTGGGGAGATCCCAGTTGATGGGAGATTAGCAAATGCAACACTTATCTACAGGAAGAGCCAGAATGAGGATCCAGGGAGATACTGGTCTGTTTAGCAAATGCAACACTTATCTACAGGAAGAGCCAGAATGAGGATCCAGGGAGATACTGGTCTGTCAGTCTGACCTTGGAAAAGCTTTAAGAAGCAATTCTACCAGTCCTGTTGCTACTTACTTGAAGCAGAAAAAAATTCCTAAGCCATGTCTCACTTGCTCTTGTCTATGCAGGTTGTAAATTCCTATTAAAATACATTGAAAAGCTTAGAAATAATCATTGACCTGTAAGCTTATGATTCTTTACAATCATTAAGATTTTGAAAAATCATTACGTAGTCTGTTATTTTATTTAACATATACCTACCTCTGTTTAACTGTAGTCCCTCATAGACTAAAAATGGGTGGAGTTTGAAGTTTATCTGGTAGAAATTGCATGTTTAGATAATTTGGAAGAGAACTGTATTTTTATGGCAACACATTTAAATCCGTAATACATGACAAGCATAGACTCTTATAGCTAGGTGGCACCATACGTCAACCTACTTTATGTGAGTTACCATCAGTTTGAATTCATGTTTCTGATGCTGCTATTGAAAGAGAGATGTGTTTCTCAGGATGTTTTTTAAAAGCAAGCCAGAGTTTCTGTAACAAATTGAGAAAATTGAGTGCATTTGTTCTAAATGCACCAAATTATTTTAAAGCAACACTGAAGATTGATTTGCAATTAGTTTTGTCTTCTGGTAACTGCTATATCAAAAATTGTATTGAAGCAAGGATGTGAGCAACGGTAAGAAAAATCAGCTTTGTTCTGTTCTTCCACAAGATAGGAATATGTCAGTGAAAATGGATATTTGTCTAAATAACTGTGATTTGGTTTTTTCTGACAGCTATCATCAATACGTTTTAGCACAGCCATCTTCAGTGGCAGCAAAAGGAATGTTGAGAATGCAGTGCACATGCCTGCAAACATCTTTGTAAGCAGTGATTCAGCATGAATCAACTTTCCTCCACTGTCTGTTTTGAGATGCTTAAGTGTAGGTACAGAATGTACATGAAAATGTTAGGAATAAAGAAAAAAAACACATTAAAAGCACACACCATTTTTATTTTTTTCTTCCCCAGGCATGTTTTTCTTTGGTTTCTGACAGATGAATTGCTACGGGAAGAGATTAATGCAGACAAGACCTGAACAGCTGACCAGCAGAAATAAATAATCTGATTTCTCCACCCTACATTCCAGAGTGAATTGTTGGTCTTTTCCATGCTACTCCTTTTTTGAGTTTGTTGCTTTGCTGCTTTTTATTTACCTGGCTACTGAAGGATTTGGAGTCTATATACGAGTACTGCCACATGGATGGAAATATGCTGGGATTTCTGGTTTGGGTTTTGTTTGGGTTTTTTTCTAACCTTTTACCATCCTGCTTGAGATGTTTTATTATAAATGCTAACTGATCGGTGTCCAAATAGGGGACAGGAGTTAAAAAACCCCAACTACCTCACTAATTATGCTACAATTGAGGGCTGGGGCACCTCCAAAGGGATGGCATTTATTCCCAGTGAGTTTAAGCCCACACTTGAATGTTGTAGAACTAGTTTTATGTAGATTAGTTGGGTTTATGTTGGTCCCATCTTGCAGGAGGATATGTGTGTACATAACTGTGTGTGTACATTAGTTACTAATGTTTTGAATGATACTTTAAGTAGGTGGTGTCTGGAAGAAAAGGGGCATGAGGCAGGAGAGGGAGAAGAGCCACAGCTGTTTGGAGGCCAGCAGATAATGCCGTTCAGTCAAAGTATTTTTCCTAGACTGATCAAAAAAGACACAGAAAGTAACCTCTTACAGAGAAATGTCAGTCTTTGAATCAGCAAAAGAGGCTTTTTTTTGCCTTTTTTAAAAAAAAAATCATGAGTCTTTCAGGTATTAGAAAAATAGTATGCTCGGAAGAAAGTATCTCTACATGAATTTAAAAAGTGTTTTTCACTGTGCACACTTTCACTAACTATAGCCCAGCTAGTAGAGCAGGAAAGAAATGAACTCTAAACAACTATTGTGCCATTACTTGACTTCTTGCTCGCCAAGAATCTGCAAGAAACCAGGGCAGAATGGTGTTCTTCCTACACATATCTGATAAAGAAAACAAATACACAAACCAGATCTGCATGCATCTCCATGACTACCCATCATGACTGGCCTGGTTTTGGCTGGGATGGAGTTAATTTTCTTCCTAGTAGCTGGTGCAGTGCTATGTTTTGGCTTCAGTCTGAGAACAATGCTGATAACACACCGATGTTTTAGTTGTTGCTAAGTAGCACTTAACTCTGATAAAGGACTTTTCAGTCTCCCATGCTCTGCCAGTGAGGAGGGCACAAGAAGTCAGGATGAAGCAGACAGGACACCTGACCCAAACTAGCTAAAAGGGTATTCCATACTACAGCAAGTCACACCCAGTACAGAAACTAGGGGGAGTTATTGGAAGGGACTGATGGCTGCTTGGGTTAGGCTGGGTATCAATGAACAATTGAGTTGTGCATCACTGCTATTGAGGGCTTCTTTTAAACTGAGTTCTCCCCCCCTCCCCTTTTAGTTTTATATCTCTTTCCTTGTTATTTCCCTTTTCATTATTATTAGTAGTATTATATTGTACTTTAATTATTAAGCTGTTCTTACCTCAGCTCATGGATTTTACTTTTTTTCCCCAGTTCTTCTCTCCATCCTGCTGAGGGAGTGAGCGAGTGGCAGCTGGGGTTAAACCACAACATAGGTCCAGGTCTGTATTCACAGAGATCTGGGTATCCTAGTGTAATACTATAAACAAGTTGTTCTGGGCTGCCATTATGTGATTGGAATGTATTCAGTGCTGCTTTGCAGGAGTAATGCATGATATTCTTTATACTTTGGCTCACAACAAATTTGAAAAGACTGGAGACTATTTTTGCAGGGAAAAAAAAACGTGGAAGCAGCCCTATGAAAAGCAGAATGACCAGCTCTCTATTTGCTTATGGGGCACTCTGTCCATTACAGGATTAAACATCAGTGAATCTATAGTGGATTTATGAACTAACACTAATTCTGTTTTTTAGAAGTGTCAATTTGGATAACATGAGCAACCTTGTGATATGATTGCTCGTTCTTTGGTAATTCGGTACATTACAGAGCATGGCCTGAAGTTCTGCATAATGTTCAAATGAGACTATTCATGAAAGAGGAAGAAAGGTTTAACAGCATAATGAGAAAGAAAACACTGATAAGCGGCAGTATTTCATCCACTTTTTAATGTTCAAAACATAGATAGTTGCTAAGAAATGCTAGGGTGTCAATGGAGCACTCCTATGACAGCACCATAATTCTTGTTGAAACAGAGGTTGACTAGTCAGCACGGCTGCAGGTCGTATGCCTAAGTTTCTTTGCAATGTGTGTAAGAAAACAGTCTATTTTTGTTCCTTTTTTTTTTTCACAGAAGAGTTTAACGTACACTGGAAGACAAGCAGGATGCTGATGAATACCATGTCTTTATATCTGAGCAATTAACAGCCTTGCTGAAACTCTGGTGTGCCTGCAGTCCTGTCTTTTCAATCATATGTGTCCCCTGTATTATCATTTGAGGACTTGTGCTTTAAAAATGTCGTGTCCCACAACCATTTGATCAGTCTTTATGTTGAGAAGAGCCTTAGTTACAATACCATGTATCAAGTAGGCTATGTTTTATAAGTTCTAGTGAAAGAAGCTACATTCATTATATATTAATGTCTGCTTTGTATTGAAAATGTCAGACAAATCTACCATTATGATAGATGTGAATGACTTCACTGTGAAACATGTTAGTACGAGTTCAGTTGCATTCACAGTGCAGAAGAGATCTAGGAAAGGAAGATTGAGATCTGTAAACCCAGTAGCATGCTGCATTTCTTGCTCAGGAATTCTTGAAAGAGGTGGCACATCAGGTTGTCCATTCAGAAGTCTTCCCATTTCACTCTCTGTAAGGAGTAGGAGATAGGTCTGAGCTAGGAAGACAAAGAATCCTACTAACTGTTGTGAAGCCTGATTTTTGTGGCATTTTAAAAATATCGGTTTTTACACACCAAAGCTGTAGAATGTAGTAAGAAGGTTTGATTCTAACAATAATAAAAGTATAAAAGGAAATGCATTCAAAACAGGCATTTGTTACCTATTTGACGTGGTTTTATGTTCTAGCTGACAGAAGGACTTAAATATAAGAAATACTGAAAATTATTTTTTCTTCTTTAAATTTTTGCCTCTTTTTAATCAAAGTCCTAAAACTGCTGTACCTCTTCATTGTTCCTTTCTGAATGAGATTTTTTTCACCAGCTTAGCTGCTGTTCTGTTCCTGATGAAGAATAACTTTGCCTGAACATAATAGGAAATAATTGCATTTGGGCACACAATGAGACTTCCTGGACTGTTGAAGAAAACACACCTTCCCATTGTCCTTTTGTTGTGTCAGTGAGCAGTCATTCTCTTCAAAGTATTGGCAATTGCTGTCATGGTAACAAAACAAAACCATGGTGTGGCGGCTATTTTCAGCATTGCACATGTGATGTGTCATCTGACTGTAAAACATGTAAGTTTTTAACCAGGATAAGAGGTGTCCTCCAGTTTAAACCTGGTATAGGTAAACATTTTCTGAACAATGGTCCAGGAGTGGGCTTTAGTTGAAGTATTTTTTGTTCCATTGGGGTTCTTTTAGGCAGATGGGTAGCAGGTTAATTTTCAGAGGTGGGATGGGAATGACAGCCCAACTTGCTCCTAGTAGCACTAATCCTGAACACTTCTGCAACTAACTGGGTGGGGCTGGTGCTGAAATTCTGAGGGCTCTGGCAATAATCAATGTAGCCCTTGTGTTCTTCAGCACAAAACAAAGCAATAAACTAATACAGGAGTTTCATGGAAAGTGGTGGTCACACTGCAACGTGTGAAAAAATGGTTCCTCAGATGACTGTAACAAAACAGCCAAGAAACAGTGGGAAGAAAGATGAGATAAGCTGATGGGGAGATAACAACTTTCTGAAGAATGGGGGCAAACTATGAATGAAGACTTGGACAACTTCTGTGTGTGACCTTTTTCTTGTGCTTCTGCAATAAAAATTTAATGACAACATGCCTTCCCCTTCCCCCCCCCAGCTAACAATGACTGGTAAGACTTAAAACAATCACCTTGTAGCATCCAATTCTGAGGAAGACAGTTCATATACTTACAGACATTAGAGAACGTTTCATTGTAAATTATTGCCTTAGGATGTAATTCTACTGAGTTGGGGAAGACAATGGAACTTGAGGTTCTTTTCAGACTGAAAATTTATTTCCTGTTCTGAGGAAGGCATGCTGACCTTGTCACGTTTGGATTTGATTCAAGGGAGGAGGCTTCAAAGAGGTGAAAGAAAGGAGATTGTAATAGGGTTTGACTAGTTCCCAATACTGTTTATTAGATTTTTAATTCACATGGTTCTGTGGCATGCTGCAGGCTACATAAGTTCTGAGGAAACACAGAGAGTGATATTTATCTCTCAGTCAATAATTATTAAAAAAATCTGGAAAAAATGTTTTTTCCCTTCATAATACTGGAATACATTCTTGCCAATTGAGAGGGAAAGGTATAAAACGAACACAGGTTTTGCACAGGATAAAGGTTAGCTATGCTACGTGATGTTTTTCCTCTTCCTTTATGATACTGAAGCTCTTACCAATAAAACATTTTAAGTCATATGATAAAAACTGTTAGAAGAGGTACATACTCTATCGCTGTTTGTTTTCCTTTGAGTGACAGTCTGTTGTTAAAATACTTGATGCCTTCTTAACTTGTTACGCAAGTCACTGGTCTACTTTTTCTTCATCACCTTACTTTCTCACCTTGCTGCTACAATTGATCCAGTGGCGCAAAATGTGCTAAGAAAACCTTGAATAACCCTGTTCCAGTCTTCAACAGAAATAAACATAAACATGTCATCCAGAATCAACATTGTTGCCTCTGAAAAGCTGATGTGTAAATCATTAGATTAAGGAAACAAAGAAGTTCTGGCTTTTAGGGACAGGGGTTGTGGTTTTCAGACTTTTGTGCGTGTGCGTTTGGTTTTGGCCATAGTAAGAAGAGTTGCTAGGTGTTCCTACGTGTACTGGCATTATACATTTTAAATTCCACATATTTTACTAGAATTTACAAACTTATTCTTTATATGAGAGACAAGGTATTCTGCTTTTAAATGTCTTGATGTGCCTTTCTTAAAACAATCTTGCAGTTTCAAGGAACAAAATTGATTAAAGCACTGTTTTTATCATCATTATAGATCCTATGACCTTTATTTAAAGTCTGCTACACAGTGTCTGAATGTACCTGTTTCTGTTTGCCTTGAAACTTGCTCAAATTTAGTCATATTTTTATCATACTTGTTAAACTAAAGCCAAATTCCAAAGTATTACCTGCATTGAGTATATTTTTCACCTTCCTGTAGTTACTAGAGAGTATCTTTGCTAACTTCCTTCCCTGTATTATGAGGACTTAGTAAGAGAGTGCCTGCTGCTTACTTCACCCGTTACTACTGAGGCAACTACTTTGATTTCTGTTTGGTTTAGAATAATGTTAACTCATCGTTGGGTTTTGGAATTAACTGTTCTGAAAATCAGGGACTATATAACTGACTTTGAAACATGAAAAAAAAAGTGATCTGGTGGAATTGCTTCCTCCCAGGTGGGTTTTGAATTCCAAATGTTGTCTTTCATCCCTGTAGTCTTTGAAATAGGAATAGGCTTGGTATTTCTAATCCAGCATGGTTGCCTGCTTACTCTGCTGAGCAAAGCTCAGTACCTTGTGAAAACACATGGACTAGCTCAGCCCATGCTGGGTTTGCATTCCAGGAGTTCACAGGCATACTACCCTAGTCTTGTACATATCCTGTCAAGAAAGATAGTGGGGTTTACTTAGCAAGGTATGAAATATATTGAACAGGCATGTGTTATGATGTACCTCATTCATTAGTTGAGCATTTTTGTTGCACTATACAAATATTTGTTCTGTCTTATTTTCTAGAAGATATATGAAAATATAATACTGCTAATAACACTAATACTGCTACTAATAATCATAGTCCTGGAGGTGTGCAAATCTTCAAGTATAATATTTTGAAATGTCTTTAGATCTTTAGTATGGTTGCAGAAGAAATATGTAGTTCAAACTTCTAAGTTTAGGTAAGCTGAGATCTGAATGGATGTAATATAACAAAGCTAAAACTGACTGTACTTCCACGTGTATATTTGGTTTATATAAGAAAAAATTTGAAAATCTTCTATATTCTATTCTGTTACTGCGCATGCTATCAGATCTAAAAATTTCACATGGAAGAGATGAGAGGTGATGGGCACAAGTTACTCCTGGGGAGATTTTGACTGGACACAAAAAGAAAATGTTTCACAATGAGAAAAATCAGTTACTGGAATAATCTCCCAAGGAAGTGGCGAATTCCCACCATTGGACACTGTTAAGATTCACATGGATAGGGTTCTGGGACATCCTGTCTAGGTCATGCTTTGCCTAGAAAGGATGGACCAGATGATCCTTTTCCAACCTGGTACTCTATGATTCTTATCTTCTGGTCATTGAATTGCAATGTGAAACCTGTCTCATTGAACTCATGCAATACAGGTTAAACTGCTTCTGACATAAGACACACAAAAACTTGTAGTATTCATTCCTGATGAATGAAATTATAGCATAATTTTTGGAGGATTAACATTTCATTGCTCCTTTTAAAACAAAGTTAAAATCCTCTGAGTCATAACAATGAATGAATGGACAGGCTAATTTGTATCCACCATCTTTCTTAACCAGTGATATGTAGCTTCAGTTTTGAATTATTTTCACCTTTAGGGGTTTTTTGGGGGGTTTTTTTAGGGTGTTTCCTTTGTTTTAGGGCTTGGCCAATTTTAATAAAACATAAATATTTATAGTGGCCTTTGAATTGTTAACTGACTCAAGCAATATCTTAGCAACTGAGATAACATAGGAGATTGTCTCTAGCATACTGTTCTTATACACTGCTTTGCTTCCAGAAATGCTGGGAAAGGCTTCAGAATAAATAACCCCCTAGCCCATTCTGGTATACAGAACCTACAACACTGTTGAAGTTTACTGCTAAACAAACTGGCTCACAGTGATCTATGATGCTCTCGTGGTTTAAGTCCAGTCAGCCATGCAGTCTCTCTCTCACTCCCCCCGCTTCGTCCCCTCCCACTCCTGGAAAGATGGGTAGCAGAATCAGAAGAATGTAATTCCCACTGGTTGAGATAAGAACAGTCCAGTAACTAAGGTATAACACAAACCATGGCTACTACCACCAATAATAATAATGATGAGGGAAATAACAAGGGAAGAGAATACAACCGCTCACCACCCGCCAACCAATACCCAGCCCTACTGAGCAGTGATCTAACCCTTCCAGGTAACTGTCCCCAGTTTACATTCTGGGCATGACGTGCTGTGGTATGGAATACCTCTTTGGTCAGTTTGGGTCAGGTGTCCTGTTTCTGCTTCCTCCCGG